>VXBP01003652.1:1081281-1266753 GCA_013400115.1 Rhinopomastus cyanomelas
ATGCTCCACGGCACCCCTTGCAGACCAGGGCACCCACAAGCTCTACGGCACCCCTTACAGACCTAGGCACCCACAAGCTCTACGGCACCCCTTACAGACCTAGGCACCCACAATCCAAAGACTCAAACTTCCTCATAGCAATAGGATCCAAGAAGTTATCTAAAAACCACAGGAAACTTGGAGAAAGGCATCTGGAAAAGGCACCCGCCTCCTGCAACTTCCCAGACACGGAGGGTTCCAGGAGAAAGGCAAAGCTCATCCCAGCCCCTGGTCAATGGGAATTCATACGCATACATAAGGGAGAAACAGAGGAAGACATCAAATTCTAAATCACAACAAGTCAGACCCTTTAGATGCATTAAATACACATTGCCCGAGCCTGAACTAGCCAACAGCGTTGTGCCTTTCATCAAGGCCTCATCAAGGATTTCCAGGTTAGAAAGACTTACCTGAGCATTTACTGCAGCCAGATCCCCAGCCAGAGGAAAGAAAAACCTATCACCAACATGCCCAGCCCCAACTCAGTCAGGGCAGCCACAGGCTGGGAGCTTTGCTCCCTGAGGAAAACAGAATCTATAACCTATCTGCTCCTGCAGCTCGTTATGGCCTTAATTGAGTTCAGAAACTGATAAACCTGCAACCAGTTTCCTATGGCTCTGGAGATGTTTACCAGTTGTTCTGAGTCTTCCTGCCTGGTTATGGGATTGGGCCACAGATCAGGGTGACAGGGACCTGCAGAGTGTTTTGTCAGAACTTTTATGCAATTTGAGTTAACAAGGGAGTAAAAAAATCTCTGCACCTTGGCCTCAAAACACAGCAGCTGTCCCTGGGGAAGGTGACTGCGGAGCTGCAAGCTTCAGTTTTGTATTTCTTTTGTGTTTGCTTGCAGCAGAGCCAGACTGTGAGGGAGACAGGCAGTGCCTGTGTAGTTCAGGTGGAGAGCACTGGGTGAATTAAGACATAAACACATCTAATAGCTTTAATACTCCAAACTGGCTTCATGGGTATCACACAGTGAAGGCAAAACTACCACCTGCTGAAGCACAGAACCAGAAAAAGGTATTTGAATGAAACACAACAAGCTCTCTAGCCACAGTGCTTGGACCCTGGATCACAAAATAAAGGCCAAAAATACTTCCCTTAAAGCCCAGTTTCTTACTCCCTGTACTTTACTCACCCTTGGTGAGCTTCAAATTTAAGGCAGTTTGGCTGGCTACTTCTTCACTTGTGATAATCTGCTGCTTCAGCGTCCGATCGCAAACGTTACAGGGAAAAGCCTGAAATGAGCTGTTCCAGAAAGGGTCTTTGCTCATTTTAAGCTTTTAAACTTCTTGCAGGGAATGGGATTAATGATGCAGCTTTCTATAAACTCAAAAACAGTGTGAGGGTCTTGGTCAGCATTGACATAAAAGGCATCTTGATAAAAATCCTGCAGGTCCTGGACGTTCCTGGAGTAGATATCCATGAGCTTCTCAATGTTTTCTTCCTTGTCTCTGGGGTTCTGCCTGAGCCGGGCTTGGATCTCCGGTGTGGGCGCTGGTCTGAACGTAGCATGGTATCTGGAGATGAGACACAAATGCCACTGCTTCAGATCAAGTGGAAGACACAGACACTGTTTCCTAAGACCCTCTGTCACAGTTCCTTGCAAAGTGCCTCCTTCTGCTCTAGGTTGGGGTTTACCACAAGGACTGGAAATCTCAGGGCAAGTAATCTGCCCTTCCTAATCTCAATAATGCTGGATACTCAAACACCAAGAGTTTCTCCTGCAGTGAAACAGAGGGTGCTGCTCCTGTTTCTGTACTTCTCACAAGGTGTGGAGAAATCCTTGCTACGTGCCCAGTGCTCCAGGCTCAGGAGCATTTCCAGAGTATAACTGTTACTGTCTTTGTGTAGTAGTTGAAGAGGAAAAGCAGTGAATTCACTCTTAGGCAGAGGTTTTGGTTATTTCTAATTTCCAAACTGCCAGAATTTGGCTGCCATGTTTTCACAGCTGCAGGGTCACCCCACAGAGGATTTTCACCGCCAGAGCCCTGCAGCAGTGCCACAGCTCAGCTCAGTCTGCCCAGACAGCTGTCACCAAAACCAATTCTGACAATGATTCTGCACTGCCAAAGGCTCCCGACAACTGCTAAAAGCTCTTTTGCAAACATGTATTTAAACTTCCTGCATGGATATTCCACCTCTGAGTTAGTGTCTCCTGTACCCTAACACTAAACCAGTTCATCCCTCTTCCTGTACAGCCAAATTTTCTGAAACTCTTGGGACAGATGCAAAACCAAGGAGAGAAGCTGAGCCTGTGTGTCTGCAGAGAACTGCCTTACAGCTGCAGCTGGTACGGTGCTGCGGACACCAAGTTCATTCTACATTAGAATTCTTCAGAGCACAGCAAGGCCACACTCTTCACGGCTCCGCAGCCAGCGGTGCAGGTTTAACATGATGTCAAGGATTAGATGCAGCATCTAAAACAATTCCATTCACATTGAATTTGGAAGGACTAAAGCCCAGAGTTTGGAAGAAGGAAGCGTGTTAACTGGAGCAGATACTGAACAGGCTAATCCTGATGATAAGAAATGCAAAGACGTGTGAATGATTTGCTTCATACTGTTCATTTCTTCTGAACTTGCTGCTAAAACAAAGAGAACAGGCACAGCAACCCACTGCTGCTGTCACAAGTTCATGCTGCACCTCCAGTGAGGTGTTGGAACAAGCATCTATCCCTTTGGGACATATCCTGCACTTATGGCCACGGCCGATGAGGTTCAGGGTTTGTCTGATTCAACAGGGCACATTTAACCCTTGGAAAGCAGAACTGCTTTAAAATTCAAGTGTGGGGAATCATAAAAACAGAGAACATTGCAAATCCACACCAGTTCCAGCAGGTATTTAGGTAGACACTTCATTGTTACTTGCTCCCCAAAAACCAAGGGTGGACAAGACAGGAAACCTGAGGGTCGCTGGTGAAACAAGGTGACGTGGCTGCCGGTGAGATGAACTGCTGCGTCTGAGAGCCCAGTCTCACCAAGACTCAAGTGAGTTTGCTCTACTGAGCAGGAATTACATTAACAACTCACAGCAGACAGAACCATAACAGGAGCTGGGGAAGTAAAATGCAGCAAGTTTTCCATTTTCCCCAGCTGGGAAGCCTTCAAAATTCCCTTGGGAATGTCTGAAAACCATCTGCACTTAGGGTAGGTTTCAGACAGCTTCCCTCAGCGTTATTTTACCAACCAATTTAGCTGCCATTAAAATGTTAGACCTGAACTGCTGGCTAGCACAGATTCCAAGATTTTAAAAGGCCCTCTTCTAAGAAAAGCAGTTTGCTGCAGCTGGGCTGGTACTCGAGTAGCCATGAAAGTTTTAACTTTTCTTTTAAGGAGTCCCTAAGCAAGAGTACAATATTCCTGGGTTTCCTTAGATTTCTATGAAGTCAGTCTGGTGCTTTCATCTCACCAGCAGCCTTGAAAAATATTAAACATCTGACATGAGTGCTAACCTTTCCCCAGTGACGGGATCAGTCCTCCGCTGACACAGTCTCTCCACGATGGATTCATAGGGGAGATTAAAGAAAAATACCCTATGGAGAAGATAACAATTAAGTGCATTAACATCCAGAGAGCATCACTCGTGACCTTCAGAGTATGAGTTAATCCTTACTCAAACAAACGGTACATGTGGATGTGGAAGTAACAGTCCCACTCAAACCTGCACTGTTAGGGCAGGTTTGCACAGGACCTTCACTGTGACTTGATCTAGAGGATCCTGCTCTGGCAGGGGGATTGGTCTAGAGGATCTTTCAAGGTCCCTTCCAATCCCTAATGTTCTGTGATTCTTCTCTGCTGCTTCTCATATCCAAGGTCATCAAGGCAGAAGCTTTTTGGCATGTGGCATCCGTGGTGCTGTGTGCTCTGACAGGACTTAATGGACAACAGTGTGGACAGCAGTGACTGAAATGTAGCTGGAGCCCATCTCAGTCTATCGTAACTCACTCACAATGCAGCCATTACCTCTGAACACCCTCTGCATCCAGCTCCTCAACCCAACTAGCAAATACAATCACAGTCACATTCTGCCCAAGGTAAATAAGCTGCTGCTACTGGTCCTGCCAAGGACAGACAACGAGCCTGTCTGCTTGTTGTGCACATCTTCAATCACATCATGAAACCATGCATCTTAAAAAGCCAGCCAGACCCGCGGTGCCAGTGGGGTGCGTTCCTTGACATGAACAGCTTTTCACCAGAAGATGGGAGTGGGACTGGTGAACTCATTTCACATAGGTTTTCCTATTCCACAAATAGGCTTTTGTGGAACCAAGGCTTTTTGTGGAATCAAGGATGTGGAACCAGAAGACAATGTACCCCCTCACTGACCCATCACTTTACACTGTTGTGCATAAATTGCAGTGCCAGTCTTACATCAACTCTTCCCTGGCATTCTAGTTCATTATTACAGTCCTGTTAATTTTATATTCAAAAGCTCTTCAGCCAGAAAATCCTTGACAAACTGTGGAGAATAAGCAGACACGAATCCTCTGTCCCCCAGCTATTGGAGACTAAACAGAATCACAGAATCATAGAATATTAGGGTTTGGAAGGCACCTCAGAAGATCATCCAGTCCAATCCCACTGCCACAGCAGGGTCACCTAGATCAAGTCGCACAGGAACATGGCCAGGCAGGTTTTAAATGTCTCCAGAGGATGACTCCACAACCTCCCTGGGCAGCCCCTTCCAGTGCTCTGTCACCCTCACTGGGAAGAAGGTCCTTCTCAGATTGACGTGGAACCTGCTATGTTCATGCTCACACCCGTTGCCCCTCGTCCTATCATTAGATGACACTGGCTCCATCCACAACCCCCCTGGGCTTAAACAGTGGGGTTATCTGGACAACGGTCACATTCAGTGATTCATTCAGAACAACATTTTGAAAAAGTCTTCCTTTGAAACCTTAGGAAAATAATTTCAGCAACTGAGCACGGCCTGAAGGCTGGAAATGTGTCTTCCTTTATAATACACCTTCTCCTGCTGCTGCCTTCAAGGCCAGCCTTCCTGTTTTCCTTTTTCTCTGCCTCTCACAGAAGATACTGCGTGGTTTAGACATTCACCAAAGGAACATTTTACACTGACTGGGTGGGATCAGACCAGATGAAAGGCTGAGCTTTACCTTGGCATGCACATAGCAGATTACTAGAATCCCTTGTAGGATTTAAAGTTATGAAAATCATCTCTCTTTTCAAATGTTTACAGATAATGACTTCTATTCACACTGTGGTAACACAATAACAGCCAGGAATAAAACATTCAAGATCTCGGAGATTCCAAAGACAGGAAAAGAACAACAGTTTCAACACTCTTTTATCCCTTACACTCTGAACATTTTGTTTGCCTTTGTTTCTGTTGCCCAACAATGGCACAGAACCGTGATTGTCAGAACAGGTAACATCTGATGATATGTCTCAAGATGAATATTCTAGTAGAGAGGAACAACACTTAGAGAGTCAGGATAATTGATATGGGCTCCCTATTATATTCTGAAATAAACAAACCCACTAAGGGATGAGAGCCTGGCATATCAAGAGAGCTTGTCGTGATTCATAGTTACTAACTCAAAAAGTATTATGGAATTTGAAACAGAAGAGCCTAAAACACTCCACTTAAAAAGCTGCCAACAAAACGAACTCTGAAAGGCTTGTCTGAGATTCGCCTCTTTTTTTTTTCTAGACGAGATGCTTCTTATTATCCAGCCTGGTGTCACCATGAAAGAAGAGTGTAGGGGGAAGATGTGGGTGACTATAGACATCCCTGCTAATATGGAATATTTTCCCCACACACGCTGTGTAAGGGCACACACGAGGCACGAGACAGCAGCACAAACTCCTCACCCAGTGGTCCTTCCAGTGGAAGGTGGGATGCCTTACCCTGCCATCCCACACGTCTCCTGTAGATAAGAGAAAGCAGCGCTCCCCAGGGCTGTCAGATTAAAATCGTTCAGAAGCTGGGAAAAAAGATGAAGGGGAAAAACCACTGACAGAACCACCATCTCGACTTAAAATGCTTCCAATTAGAAAGCTTTATTATCATTTTGAAGGAGATGCACACCACACACAGTCTATTATGCAGCCCCAGGAGGTTCACTCACACGAGTCAAGCCTATTACACATATGAACTCTCTGTGAAGGGCTGGCCTTGGGGGTATGAGACATCTCTGAGCAACGTTTCACTTGGGTCCTCCTC
Organism: Rhinopomastus cyanomelas; assembly: GCA_013400115.1. NCBI lineage: Eukaryota > Metazoa > Chordata > Aves > Bucerotiformes > Rhinopomastidae > Rhinopomastus > Rhinopomastus cyanomelas. The sequence goes on from VXBP01003652.1 coordinate 1,087,510, forward strand.
TCAGGCTACCCTGAATCTGGTCACATAACAAGCTTGACCCTCCCACTGTCCAGGTAAGATTTCACTTGGAAATTCATGTAAGAGATAGGGACTGCACTCGTGACATTCATCCAGCATTTACAGCAGTAACTGGAACAACTCCCTGGGAGCACTGGGTTCAATTCCAAGCAGAGCTTGGCCCCTTTCACGCATCGAGTGGGGTTTGTTTCGCTTAAATGCATCCCCTGTAAAGCTTGCTTTAGGAATCAGCCAGGCTTGGTATGTTGTAACGTGTCACAACTTCTATCAAGGGGAAATATGAAACAAGGTGTCACCAGAACTGGTAGACAGGGAGGTGAGGAAACACAGCCTCACATCAAAGTACGTTACGTTGTGCTGCTAGATCAGCATCCAGTGTCAGAGCTGGCAAGCTCAGAGTTCTGCTCTGCAACAGGTGGATAACTGTGAGCAGCAGCACTGTGAGGTGGGCACTAGGGATGGCCGCTAGAGATCACAGAACATACATAAGGGATTGGAAAGAACCTTGAACGATCATCTAGTCCAAGCCCCCCACCACAGCAGGATCCCCTAGATCTACTCGCAAAGGACATGACCAGGCAGGTTTTAAACGTTTCCAGAGAAGGAGACTCCACAACCTCTCTAAGCAGAGATGCATCAAGAGTCCTCATTCCTGCATTAGCTTAGCACCTACCTAGTGGCATCCAGTCACAAACTGGAGCTCTGAGATACGGCCTCTCAGCCTAAGGTCTCTGAGGACAAATGTCCCCTTAAGCATCACTGAAAGGTAACGTTGCTCCTAGTTGCAGGACTGAAGCCAAGTGCTTCATAAGCAAAGCTCTGTGCTCCCTCCTTTGTTCTCTCTCCCAAAGGGATGTGAGAGAAGGTCCCATCCTGCCAGCCAGCTTTCACAGGTAATAAAACCAGGAACACAAACATTAAAAAGACAAAAAAAAGAACCTGTGTCAGAATCCTGCCTCTTCCTCACTGCACTTGACATCATTAATCTAATCTATTACAGCTTTCAGATCCATTAGAGAGATTAAATTCCAGCAGATGAATAATGCTGAGGACACCTTCACTGTGTGCCCAGTCAAACGAGAACCAGCCGCCTTTGGAGGACGATGAAACATATAAGGCCTCTAACAGCTGGAATACAACGCTGGTTTGCCTTCAGCCACCTGGCATTCCAAAGAGGGATTCCAATGGTTCCTCACTGTTCAGGTAGCGTTGTGTAAGATCCTAGAGGTCACCAGGGCATCCTGATGCTTCCCTTTGCAATCAGAGAGAGAGGTAGTACAGGTATGGGTAGCAGAAGTTTGATTTCATGCCTGACTGTGAGACAGTGTTTCTGGAAAAGCTCATCACCACCGAACAGTTAAGTGGAGAAAGGATTCGTGACCTGCACAGCAGCACTCAACTAATCCTGAACTGCATTTGTTCCAACCAGCCTCTGGGTTATTAAAAACTGACAGTGCTCTGAGGTGGCCTCAGATTAATTGCTTCTGGTGGTGGCTTTCCTGTTTTGAGGATATAATGGCACCTACAATGGAAAAATGACAAGTGTTGCCCTTGTGCTGTGAGGCTGAATCCTGGTATGGCTGACCTGGGGATGGAGACACATTCCTCCTCATGCTGACAGTCACCTTCGGTGATGGCTCCACTGCCTTGCCTGCAGTTTAATTGTAGCTGTTTTATGAGGCTGATCTAGATCACAGAATCATAGAATCGTTCAGGTTGGAAAAGACCCCTGGCATCATTGAGTCCAACCATCAACCCTACTCTACAAGGTTACCCCTAAACCACATCCCCCAACAATGCATCTAAGTGACTTTTAAACTCATCCAGGGATGGGGACTCAACACCACCCTGGGCAGCCCATTCCAGTGCCTGACCACTCTCTCCAGGAAGAATTTTTTCCTGATGCCCAATCCAAACCCACCCTGTTGGAGCCTGAAACTATTCTCTCTGGTTCTGTCACTAGTTACCTCTGAGAAGAGACCGGCACAAACATTTCTACAATGTCCTTTCAGATAACTGTAGAGAGGGATGAGGTCTCCCCTAAGCCTCCTCTTCCAGATGTTGACTGTTTCAGACCTGAGCATTTCACACAGGTCAGCTCTTTGCCTTTGGTGCTTCCCATCACCTGGAGTTGCTCTGGATTGACACTGGAGGGAACCCGATGCTTCTACTAGAATTATTGTCTGTGAAACGTGGCCTGTGCCATTAAAAAGAGTTGAATTCTTGCCTTGTTTTCATTTAGAGGTTGAAGGACAGTGCGACAAGATACCTGAGACAGAATCCTGACTCTCTAGGTGGCTTTGAAAAACAGAGACTCTCGATTTGCTTGTGGCTATACCAGGCCTTGCAATAAAGGCAGGATGCTTGAATTAAACAAAAACACCCTTCACCAAACAACACTGGGCCACTTCTAATGCAGCATTTAAACTTTTGAGTTGAAACTGCAATTTTAAAAATAGTAAGCTATTAATCTTGCCCCTATTTTCTTGACTCCTATATATCTTCCCCGGCGTAGGCAGGTACCAGCTGCCATATTCCCATTCTTCACGCTCTGCACTCTGCAAAAAAAAAGAGGCCCCTGCTGGCCAATTCTTGTTTAAAATTGTGCATAATTGATAGTGGCAAATCTACCCCAGCTGTGTCTAAAACCTCTCCAGGGGCAAGAAAAACACTCTCTGTGACTGTCATTAACTACTAAATTAGCAAGTGCTCCTGGCAGTTTACAACGTACCACATCAGTCTGCCGTAAGAAAAAAAAGAAGAATGTGAAGATCAGACGCCTGTGTGATCTCAAAGTTACTGCAAACTTTGCTGGCAGAACTTTGACAGAACCCCAGCTAAATCAGAGAAAAAGAGAGCACAGGAGAGTGAGCGAAAGGAAGAGTGAGGAAGGCTCAAAGTTCTCCTCTTTTCCAGGCAGACAAATAGGAAATGCCAAACTCAAGGCTAGCTATCAGAGCTTTCCGTAGGGCACAGACCATCTTCCTCAATGTGGAGGTACCAGCAGAGTGTTATCTCATGCTATGGCTCAGCTCCTGTGGAAAACGACTCTCCTGGAGGCCTTGATTCTGGCAATGCAATGGCTCTGGTGTTTGCAATTGAGGTATACAGCTGAATTGAGATATAAGGATGGTCAGGCACTGGAATAGGCTCCCCAGGGAGGTGGTTGAGTCGCCATCCCTGGATGTTTGCATGAGGTGTTGAGGGATCTGGTTTAGGGGTGAACTTGTAAAGTAGGGTAGATGGTTGGACTCGATGATCTCAGGGGTCTTTTCCAACCAGAGTGATTCTGTGAATAAAAGGGATGAGGCTGGTGAAGTGGACGGATGCAGTAGCTCTCTGAAAGGCTACAGCAGGTAAAATCCTTCTGTGATCACTGGCACAAACACAAGCTCCTCCTTTTGGTACACAAAGCAGAGCCAAAGCAGGCGGAGAAGGAAATAACCGGTCTTGCAAAAGGATGGAAAAGCCTTGGGGGGCACTATGGGCTGACCTGGCAGAGGTACAAGCACCATCTCATCGAAACGGTGAGAGTCGTCGTGAAAGCTGACCACATCCTTTAGTTCTACAAGCTTCCAAGAACACACAGAACTGTAGAAACCCCTGAGTCATACAGGGAGCACAAGGAGCGAGACGGCAGGCTTGGACAAGATACGAGGGAAGACTGCACTGCACACACGTCTTTTTCTGGGGTAGCACCATCGAGTTATCACAGTAATCTGGGAGATCAAGGCAGTGTTTCAAGCTGACGGGTACAAGGAAGTTGAGCTTTGGATCCAAGTGACTAATTCCAGCTAAAACCCAGGTCATCTCGACTTTCTAGCTAGCGATACTTCACAACCATCCTTTAGTACCACTTCAGTTCCTCTGTTCCCTTTCCTGCAGCACAGACAGCTTGAACCTGAAATCTTAGCTAAGCCTTTTCTGAAGAACTAGAAGCCCAGCCACAGGATGCTGAGCACATTATAGTTCCACAATCCCATCCTGCATCCCCAAATCCCCTCTTAAAAATTAAACTGGCTACACAGATCCCATCAGCCTCTTTTCCAGTCATGTTCAAGTTTGTCCCAGTGCAGCTGGAAACCAGTTAGTTTAGCCCTCAGTAATCAGACTACAAAGGATCTTCTGAGGCCGCGCTACTGACTGGCGACGGATCTTAGTTTACTTCTCACCCTAAGTAATGCTCCTGCATGTCAGTGCGATGGATTCAATGATTTGTCTGTTATTTATGGAAAGAGCTGTTGGGAGGTTTTATTCACTGATGTCTTTCAATTTGTGGGATATCTTCTGATGAAAGATGCTTGATTCTATTTTGGGAAGTAATTCCACCCTCTAGGTTTTGAGCAGAAGGGAAAACACAGCGCATAAATACTGAAACACAGGTTAATCGGCGTTTTGCTCGTAGTGCTCCTAGAGTGATTCATGTGATGACAAGCTATTTCCAGACACTGGATCTTTCTTTTCAAATGGATGCATTTCTGTCGAGTAACTACAAAAGGCAGCTAAGTGGGGCACTATTCCCAGGACATGGCTTCTGGCCAGGGGAGCCAGACGAACAACATCCTTCCTAGCTGCAGATGTTCCTTCCCTTCAGTGGCAGTGCAGAGTAATGACTGTTCGATGCTTTCCACCCACCAGTTAGATGTGCTCAGCCTCCCACGGCCCAGAGGGCTGAGGTGGCAGAGTCCCTCCTGCACCCCACCCCATCAGGCTGGTAGCTCAGCAGCATCCCACTGGGTGCCACAGCAGTTTGCACAGGGGAGAAAGGCACAGCCCTGCCCAGCAGCTCTGTCTGGTTTACAGAACAATGGGAGCTGGGAGAAAGCAAAGTAGTTCCAGTGGCGTCACGCAGATTGACACTGGTGAAGAGCCCCAGGTCTTTTGGCAGCGAGAGCCATTCCACGCGACAGCAGTCGAGGAGCTGGGGGCTGTGTAAAGGTTACATAAGCACAGTGAAAGCCACCCCCCCCAACAACTATTTTCATACTTAGGGGCTTCAGTGCATTTTTAAAGCTTCTTTTGAGACAACAATATTAACTCTTTCCAGATGCAGTAAGTGCCTTGGATGCAGTAGTACCTCCGCTCAAAACTGCTTTACATTCCTTGCCTCATTTTTATTCTTTGCCTCCTCCTTACTCTCAGCTGTTATTCCAGCATCTTCGCATTCCCCCCGGAGTTCATTCCAGCGGTGCTTTATGAATCACAGAATAAGATGGCAGCCAGCGCTGCGTTAGAGTAATGTGCCTGGCACGACTTCCACTATCCGCAAGGTTAATCAAACGCAGCCTCAGATCATCGAAAGCCTCTGCAGCCCCAGAGGCCCGAGGTCAGGAACCTGAACCCACTTCCCCAAATGCACTCGGGTTTCCTTAGATGCTCACACAACCCTCCCCTTCAATAATTAGGCTCTGCAAAGCAAATCTGGAGTGGAGCAACAACTCCAGGGTTAAGCACTAGCAAACTCATACCAGAAGGGATGCCTTTGCTACCTGTCTGCAGCGTTTCTCTAGCCCCTCCTGCTCCCAACAAGGAAACTTTTACTTTTCTTCCTTATTAAATACATGGAATCAAATTCATGGCAATTTATGTTTACTCTTGAGTGCTCCCATAAAACACTATGTTATGTGACAGGGGTGAGGGGAGTTGAAACAGCAACTTTTGCTGTTGTTGGGGTATTTGGGTTTTGGAAAAGAAACTAAATGAAAGAACCGACTCCCAAAAAGTGTCTGATTTGGGGGTAAGGGGAGGGAATAAAGGAATGGATTATAATGTGTCATTTTATATCTGCGTCAAAGGAACCCGATTTCATAATAGGGAATAAAAATTCCCTGTTTAAATACTGTCAAATAAATCCTCAAATGCAATAGGGTTCACTTCTGGGGAAAAGAAAACTAAATCTGATTAAATATTAATGCGGCGTAGTATTAATTAAGAGAGAAAAAAGTCCATCAAGAGAACCCCAATATATTTACTGTGTCCCCAGGAAGCTGGAAAATTTCACAATCAAGTGTGTAAATGTTCTAAAAAAGGGTCCTGAATATTTTATGAATATTTGTCATAAAACAGAAATAATAACCACTGTGCAGAGCTATTAGAATTAATATTTATGCTGCCCGCCATGAAATATTCATGGGGACAGAGAAAGGGGGGCCCGTAAGACAAGAATTAATTTACATTGGGCTTGGTTTACCCGCTGGCTTGATGTTTAAAGACGGGTTGACAAGCCTCCATATGAATCCATCAGTCACTTGCAGCAGTAGGTGGGGTGAAGGCAGGGGGAGGTTGGGGGGAAGCGGGTCCAAGCTGCTGACAGCTCACAGATTGAGTTTCTGACAGCCCTTAAAAAAAACCTAAACGGCCCCCCACCTTTTTTTCCTTCTTCCATTGCCCAAGGCGCTCTGTACTGCCACCGTTCATCCGATCTCCCCTTCCATCTGCTGAAATTAAGGAATTAATGAGTGCTATACACTTTACAGCGGCCCCAGGAATGTTTACTGGTGATTAAATTATAATGCAGCCGAGCTGTATAATTCATGAACCAATTAAAGGAAGTGTTAGTTGATTTGATGGGATGAGGACGTACAAAAAACATTTAACTAATAGGGAACCGTGGGCTGCCGGTGGCTTTGGCTTTCTCGGATTACGCGGCTAATTGCTCAGCTTTATAGGGCTGTCACAGATAGCCATACATATTTCATTGTTCTCAAATACTTCAATTGTTTGCTTTCGTGTTGCTGCTGTAATATGTAGAAGCCCAGCCAAACTTCAGTGTAGTTAAAGCACTACTCCGCGAAAGCAGGTTGCTGCAGGAGGAGGGAAGAACCAGATGGGCACAAGGAGAAGGCTGGCTGACAAAGGAGTAACTTAAAGCCTCAGAGTTAAATGTCACTCAGCAATTACATGATTAAAAGGTGCAACATATGATAGTCTTTTGTTTTACAACTTTCTGGACACTCATATTCTATGCTGACTTCACCGCGGAGAAAATATCGGTGCGTTAAATTGCGGTTATTTTAGATACTGAGGGGTGAAAGAAGGTGGTGGAGAGGAAAGTACCTTTGGAAAAGTCCATCAGGGAGGAGCTAGATCGCTGTGATTATCCAGAATAATAACTCACACAGCTCAATGTTCTAAAACACAGGAGAGATGAAGGTTGATTTCCCGTCTGGGAGAACGCTCAGCGTCTAATTCAGAGAGCTGCTGAGTCGTGCTACCTAGTCATGCCGATAGCTTCACTTTATTACACCAGCAATGGTGGAATTTCCTACTTCTGAGCTTTACAAACCACCTCACCCCACAGCTGCCAGACCACAGGACCTGGTGGAAAAGATTCTCTTGATCTGAACAGACCTATCAGTCAAGTTAATCCTGTCCTCGGTTAAAACCAGGCAGGTTCAGGTGATGAAATCCCCAACCCATATGCAGAAGGACTGCGTTGCTGAAGAAATTATGGGTATTATCAGGTAAATATCACAAACACATGTTCTAACTTGTGGTTAGACCCTGAAATCTATTGAATAAAGAACAAGCTGGGTTAAAATGCCATTTCTGTGGTGAAGACTGAGTCCCTAATGAAGGATATAGTCCCGCTTGCGGAACACCATGGTAAATCCAGACCTCCTGCTGGATTTAGAGCTTTATGTTTCCAAGTGTAGTATGAACACCAATGAAATGACTCTCAAGATAGCCTGTTGTGTAAAGCTTATAATCTGGCTCATCCCTTTCCTTGCACCCACTTCCTCCAGGATCTGGCTTTGGGAAGCAGCCCCTGCTGATGGCCCGGGTTTGTGCCGCTCATCCTCACGCGTTCCACTCAACAGTGTGAAATCCCCCTTCCAAATCTGCCCATTCCAGAGAAACATGAGGGTGTGCTGGTCTGTGGGGACAAACTGTGCAGACCCACATCTGCTTTAAGAAGGTTTTGGTTGGTAGGGGCAGCCTACCAGCCCCTCAGGAGTTATCCTGAGTTATCCACTCTTCAAAACGTGCCAGCTTCACCCTGACATTTCAGTTAGGAACCATCCCCCGGCCGAGTGCCACAAGACTAAACTAAGAGAATCCATCTCTGCCCTCCTGTCAGAATTGTTCTCTTTTGTATAAAGAATCACATCAAATCAGAGAAGCAGAGTATCTTTGCAGCCCAATGCAGGTGTTCACCAGGGAGCCAAGAGATGTATGTCCAGTGAATACTTCATTTATTCTAAAAAGCAGAGCAAGCCCCAGAAGCCCCAGAAAAGAGGAGCTGAATGTCCCATTTCCCAGCATCGCACTCAGAATAGCAGGTTAGGGGTGTCCACATGGAGAAACAGGTGGAAAAATAAATCTTGGGGTACTAAAGAGTAAAGATTTCTCATCAATATGAGAAGGAACTTCTTCCCAGTGAGGGTGACAGAGCACTGGAAGGGGCTGCCCAGGGGGGTTGTGGAGTCTCCTTCACTGGAGATGCTTAAAACCTGCCTGGATATGTTCCTGTGCAACTTGATCTAGGGGATCCTGCTCTGGCAGGGGCATTGGACTGGATGATCTTTCGAGGTCCCTTCCAGTCCCTAATGTTCTGTGATTCTATGATACAGCTTGACCCTGATGTTAAAAAGCAGTATGTAAACAAAAAATCTTAAATTTTCCATATTCAGAACTGTGTCACGTTGGTTTGATCCCGATTTCTGGGATAAGCAATGCAGAACTTTGGTTTCAGACATTGGTTTAATAGTCAGTCTCCAGAAGAACGGATAACGGCACCAGTTACACGGCAGGAAAACTTCCCATTAGCCCAGAGTGTGGTTGAGTACAATGGAAACTAGATTGCCTTTTCTAGAAAAGAGAAAGGTTAAATTGTCTGAGAGATAAAGGTGATCCTAAACTGAGCTAAGTGGGCAGTGCCTAGGATCTGAAATCTGATTAGCCAGATAATCATCTGGACGGTTACCCGCACAGTTGAAAGCCCACACGTGACCTTGGGAGGCTTTGAATTGTGCTGCTGGAGGAGTAAACACATCAGCAGCTCTGCAGAACCTGATGCAGTACATTTATGACACTCAGCACCCACAGGCATGTCCGTGTAGGCAACTGAACGGCCTCATGCTCTGGTCTCAGGAACAGCAAGTTGCATCAATATGGGCCTTGCATGGGGAAAAAGAAGAGGTGAGACGCAGGCCCAGGAACCACTTTGTGCCAATGATTGCCAGCAGAAATCGTCAGAACTTGGCAATGTCAAGAAATCAGAGGCACTGCAGCAAGTATTTTCTTTGCTGCTTTTGAAGTGCCCTGGATACAATCAATCACAGCGAAGAAAACTCCTATATTTTGGTTCAATGTGGAAGGGGCTATTTGCATTTCAATATGTTCAACTTATCTTGCCAATAAAAACACGGAATCACGAAGAAGAGATCAGGCCACTGGAGTGAAAAACAAGAGATGACACCCTGCAGACCTTTCAGATAAAACAGCTCCTCGCCTGTAACGTTTCTGTTGACGTCCCAATATTTCTGAATGATTGGGTTTTCAAATGAGATCAGGCAGCATGCAAATGAGCAAAGAGGATCAAGACATCTCCCATATCTGATTGGGTAAAGAAATTATCAAAAGACCCTTTTTTCATATCAAATTTCCATCACAAAAGGTCAAACTTTCAACTCCCATTACTTTTGCTAACTGCATTTCACTGCGCCTGCCAGCTCACCGCTGCTGCTGCTTTCAGAGGGAGAAAAGAGAAGCAGAAGAAACAAATGATTACATCTTCTCCCACATCTGTCATCCAGGATGGACAAACATTTTCTAATCGTATTCTATTTTTCTCTACAGCCCTCAAAATCCTTGCAGCCAAAACCTGATTAGCTATTCCTGGGTTCCTTTTATTTCTCGTGCAGGATCCCTTTGTATTTTCCAGCCTATGGACTGACGAGAGCACCGGCTGTGCTGCCAGAGTGTCTTGTTCGACAATTTGGACATTTAAAAGACTTTCTGATGTGTGTTTTTCTAAAATCTATTTCCTTCTCCTGGCTGCCTAAATGCTCAAGTAATGGATGTTGCAGAAAAACAAAAGAAAGAGCATCACTTCCCCTGGAATCCTCCCAAGGTCGTATTTTCCCTTGCGGTTCAGCCCTGACCAAAAACCCTGCCTGGTTCCTCCAGTGAACAGATCATTGCCTGGCACTCCATGGCTTTGCTCCACCACCTGCTCATGCAAATTCAGAGGACTCGCGTCCTTGCGCCCAAACTGGGGAGTAGCTCAGAAATCTCCAGGTTCCACCCACTGCTTTTCTGGGTTTAAAGCTGAATTTTGGAGCAGCAGGAGCAAGCGAGGCAAGCTCAAGAAGGTGAAGACATCCTGGGGCGGATCAGAAATTGGGTGGTTAGCAGATGATGAGAGGTTCTCCTTCCCCTCTACTCTGCCCTGGGGAGACCACATCTATGTCCAGTTCTAGGCCCCTCAGATCAAGAAGGACACAGAGCTGCTGGAGAGAGCCCAGCACAGAGCCACAAAGATGATGAAGGGAGTAAACCACCTCCCTTAGGAGGAAAGGCTGAGGGAGATGGGTCTCTTTAGCTTGGAGAGATGAAGACTGAGGGGTGACCTCATCAATGTTGATAAATATGTGAAGGGTGGGTGTCAGGAGGATGGAGCCAGGCTCTGCTCAGTGTCATCTAATGATAGAACAAGGGGCAATGGGTGTAAGCTGGAACATAGGAGGTTCCCCAAGGACCTTCTTCATGGTGAGGGTGACAGAGCACTGGAAGGGGCTGCTCATGGGGTTGTGAAGTCTTCTCTGCAGATATTTAAAACCTGCCTGGATGTGTTCCTGTGTGACTTGGTCTAGGTGATCCTGCTGTGGTAGGGGGATTGGACTGGATGATCTTTTGAGTTCCCTCCTAATCCCTAATGCTCTGTGATTAGTAAAAAGAGCAGGACTTGATGTATTTGTTGCTACTGGTGCCATAAAAATTCCCTCTCAACACTTTTATCATTGCAGCATATCTAAGTCACCAGATTAGTACCCAGAGACTTCTACTCTTCTAGTTTTCTCTGTTGTTCTTATTACTCAACAACTAAATGTTTCACAAGGCCATTTCCTACAGAAATATTTATGTTCCCAAGTGTTTATTAGCCCCTCTATCATGATCAAGCTTTTATGGGCACTCTGTAGAGAACTCTGAATTAAATACATAATTCCTGACCTATCAGATCCTGGCTCGATGCTGCGTTAGTCTATTTAATACAGCGAGGCACACAAGCCCTTACAGAGGAGCTAATTCATGCACTGCAGACATTTCTATCCAAAACTGTGTGTGTTAGTGATTACAGAAAGCTAATGAGGAGCACAAGGATGTAGGGTTTACACTCCAGCAAAGGCATTTACTCACCGTGTTAGGTATCCTGAACAACTTTTAAAGGTACTTTCTGCACAACTGCAGATGTTAGGCTCTGTACCTTCTCTTACTGGAAGGAGATGGAAGATGCTCCTTGGAAAAAGCTTCTCCCTCTCTTGTTCCACAGATACACAGAGAAATCCTCCCTCAATTGGGGCAACCAACTGCACACTGTATTCTTGCTGGCACCTGTAAGTCATAACCTGTGAACAGCTGAGACTGTTCACTGGCTCCCAGAGCTGTTCTCCCAATTTACCTTCTATAAGGAATCAAGGAAAAATGCTCTGATTTTTCACTTTCCTTTTGAGCAAAAATGCCTGTGGTGACTGGTGAGTGTCTATATGCAGGTAGTAAACTAAACTTCTGGCTTCTTTATCCCATCGGATCAAAGTCACATCCTCAGCTCCTTTGTCCCCAACACATGGCAGCTGCAGAGTGCAGGGAGTCTTGGTGCATCTGAGTTCTCCAAAATAATGGTTAAGGGTCCCCATATGGTTGAGTGGTTGGTGTCCCCATCCCTGGTTGAGTTTAAAAGACACTTAGATGTGGCATTGGGGGATCTGGTTCAGGGGTCAACTTGTAGAGTAGGGTTGACGGTTGGACTCGATGATCCCAAGGGTCTTTTCCAACCTGAATGATTCTATGATTCTATGATGGTGACTGCATTTTTGCTATAGGTCTCTGCTCTTCACAAACCTATTACCTTTGGAACTAATCATCAGGCCACAAAAATGGATAAAAGTCATTCTCTGAAAGGTTAGAACAAGCAGTGTCCTGGTCAAAGGAAGTTCAAGGATGAGTTAGTGGTCTTAGTCACTGGGTAAGGTCTGGAGTTCACATGATTTAGTGATGGGCTCTTCAACACAGCTAAAAACCTCTAAAGAGATCTGCTGATGGGAAGCTATTTTTCACATTCAGGTGCATTCAGAACTGAGCTGTGGGTTTCTAACGGTGGGTAACTGCCTTGCAAAGTACTCAGTGGTGAACTGATGGAACAGGCAACTTTTAAATGGAGTGATGGAGTGATTTTTTTAAAGCTATAAGACATTACAGTTCAAACAAGTCCCTATCTGACTCTGTGGAGAATTACAATGTGCTGGGAATTAGCCAGACAGAACTTGACATCTAATCAGAAATAAAAAAAAAATAATCACAGAATGGATTTTTATTCTTAGAATTGCTTCAAATAAAAAAAATCCCTGCTCCTTGAAAGGCCTAACAACTGTACCTAGCAGTAAATTGAAGGTGAGGGCACTCACCTTCACTCGCAGCTTGTACATACCAGAGAAAAGTGAAAAGCTGGATGTTTATAGTTATTTTCTCCCTAAGACAACACGAAATCCTGCCTGGCATCATCGTGAGAAAATCCTTTCACTAAATCAAGTCCTCCTGTTCTTCCAAGGGCAAAACTCCCAGCATATAACAATTAAGGGTTTGAAAACACATGGTTCACACACAAATTCATCAGCACAGCGCTACGTATGAATTAGGCACATTTAGCAACAGCAGACACTGACAGCACAGGTCTGCAAGGGCAGGAGGAACCCAGAACAGGTTCTTTTCATGTAGGATTCCCATAAAGAGCTTACACTGCCATTACCATAAATCACCCCAGAATATCAGCAGCGATACAGCATCTTTCATTAAAAAAATACTGCTGCTTCTTTCAGGAGGACTGCCACTTGCCATTTCTTTTAGGTAATCAGATAGCTGTTAATTAATAAACCTGTCAGGTGAATCGTCCTGCTCCGGTCATCATTATCCATTCTGTAATAGAATCCTGCTATCATCACTGCTATCCACCCCATAGCTTCCAGCTCAATTAACTTAATGCTATGCAAATGAGAGGCTCTCCTCATCATTAGCTTATAGCCCACAAATGTTAATAACATAATTGGGCCTTCAACAGGGTAATTAGACACGATTTCTTCCATTAGTCTTACAAGGCTAATTATTGTTGATAGGAGAGAGGGGATGAGTCCCAGTGCTGCATGCAAAGAGGGGCATCTGGTTAAAGCAAATATAGACAAAACATCAACAAGGTAAAACAACAGTTGAGATCCATAGCAGGGTCAGGTAGGGGTGGGGGGAAGGACGAGAGCCCGAGGAGAAACTTGGGAACTGCTGGAGAAATTATCTTCCAGGCAGGAACTAAACCCAAACATTCAGCCTGAATATGGAGCTCTCCTACCCTCTGCAGTAAAACACCACGAAGCTTAATAAATCAGAGGAAGCTACTCGCAAGGTTTTGCACACAGGACAATTTGGAAGCTGCACAGATCAAATCACTTATGTTTGCCATGCAAACACCCAGCCAAAGAAGGACATAGAAGAGACTTCAAGAAATTAATCTGTTCCTAGTTCTCCCTTGTCATTACGTCCAAGCTTCTCTCTCCTGCCATCAGAAGAGGGTTTGCTGTGTTTTATTGGATTGATTTTCTACCTGCTGTAAGAATTACAGAATTGTAATACAAGGAACTCTTTAATAATCACCGAGCAAAATGCACTTCAGCTATTTATTAACAGAAAGGTAATAAAAAGCTGGCTAACAGACTGGCAGTAACACTTCTAACAAAGAGAAATGGCAGCAAGTTTTCAAGCTGAAATTGTATTCTGAAGGGTGGAATGGAGGCTAAGGGCTTGCTCCTACACCTGCTCATTCTCTGGAGTCATATCTGTGGAGGTCACAAAGGTACAAGAGGACTCAGAATTCTGTGAGGAAAATGTGTTTTTGAGAGGAGAAAGTAAACTTTACAAAACTACAGCAAGTTCCCCATACCCAGCACTCACATTTGAGAGTTCAGTGTTTTACTGCAGACTCTGCTGAGACAAATCTACGTCAATCTGAGGAGCCACCAGGACTTAAGGGGCTGAGAAACTACATGAGTTCTTTGTTTTCTGTTTTCTTTAACCTCAGGGTATGTGTCTAGTTCTGGGCCCCTCAGATCAAGAAGGACACAGAGCTGCTGGAGAGAGTCCAGCACAGAGCCACAGAGGTGATGAAGAGAGCGGAGCATCTCCTCCTATGAGGAATGGCTGAGGGAGCTGGGTCTCTTTCGCTTGGAGAAACAGAGACTCAGGGGTGACCTCACTGATGTTGATAAATATGTGAAGGGTGGGTGTCAGGAGGATGGAGCCAGGCCCTGCTCAGTGGCACCCAGTGATAGGACAAGGGGCAGTGGGTGTGAAGTGAAACAGAGGAGGCTCCACATCAATCTGAGAAGGACCTTCTTCATGGTGAGAGTGACAGAGCACTGGAAGGGGCTGCCCAAGGGGGTTATGGAGTCTCCTTCTCTGGAGGTGTTTAAAACCTGCCTGCGTATGTTCGTGTGCGACTTGATCTAGATGATCCTACTGTGGCAGAGGGATTGGACTAGATGATCTTTTGAGGTCCCTTCCAATCCCTTGCATTTCAAGCCTTGCAAAGGACAGAGTCCTGCAATACAGAATTCTGTAAACACAATGTATTTGGGGACAGAAAATATGATCCTCAGACAGCACAAAAACCTTAGGTCACCACCTACACCTGAGCCAGAGGAAGCCAATTTAAGTGATGCTGATTAATACATTTATGTGACTGTGGGTGATCCAGACCAACAGAATTAGATCCAGTGCATCTGTCAGACACAAGGGATCATTCCTACATCCTTCCTGCAGCACAAGCCATGACAGTATTCAGCTCCGCTCTCTTAAACTGCCCTGCACTTGCTAAATTTACTTACTAGAAAATTCTGAGCAAATATCTTGTTCCAAGGCAAACAGCAGTAAATCCACGGATGTTTTAATGAAGATTACACTTTCTAATCCTCTCGGTAATGACAAACTAGTCTCCATTGCACATGCAATATTACCTGACAGTTTCAATCAGCCAAGCCATATTATATTTGCCACAGACTGATGCACTTGTCTTCTCGGATCTTCAGCTCAGAGAGTCTCAGCAAAAGCAGCGTAATGCCTGTGGTTTGCAGGATGGGCCAGTTTTGCAAGCCACACTAGCTGTGAGCAATGGCTTACTCCGGAATTAGTCTCAGATCCAAAGAGGTTACTACATCAGAGCACAGCTGGCACAAGCTCCTCTCAAATTTTCACTCCAGAATTCCTCATGGAGTTCAAAGCTCTGTATATTTCTAATGTAGTTCCTCCAAAAGCCCTGCCCCTGCACTCAGCCAACAAATGCAGTCGTGGACTTTCATCAGCTCAGTTTCACCTGCACAGGTCTAAGCGTGTCCTTTCCACATTTATTCAGAGTACTATTCATCCAATATCCAACACAAGGCAAGGCACTGGACAACACTGGACGGCCCCTTCCTCTTCCCATTGTGCTTCCTCAGACACAGTCCTCCCTCACACCAAATCTCACGAGTTTTACCCACACATGTTCTCTGAGTGGAGATTTAAAATGCTGCCACACCATCACATTGTAAGATTTCCTCCCTCAGTTATTTTTCAATAGTTCTTCTGGTTCCAGTGAGATCTTGAAACTAGTATCTTCTTTACACAGAGCTGCTACATCCTACAAGACCAGACTATTGAGATAATTAAGGTAAAATTTCAAAAACAACTGTTTTAGTCCATGAATCACAGAATCATTCAGGTTGGAAAAGACCCTTGGGATCATCAGGTCCAACTGTCAACCCTACTCTACAAGTTTCCTGTAGCCCTGAATTTCACATTCTAAGTTCTCTGACTCTTCAAGAGTCAAATACAACCCTATGTCATCTCAAAGTCACCTTGTTCAAACTACTGCTGCTACACCGGCATCTAATTCTGGCAGCCAAAGGAGGAGCTTGGAGCTCTGCCTTGAGAGCAGAGATGGACCTTGAGGCACCTTGTGAAGAAGCACTAAAAGCATTAACATCTCCTTCACAGTTTGACTCTATCTGCTCCCACGTGGAGCAAGCAGAGAATCTGCTGGTTTGGTTTGCCATATCTAAATCTTGCTGTCACTGCCAAAGACACGAAGAGTGGCCCAAACTTTACTGCTTTTACAGAGTTTTCTGTCTCTCTCTCTCTCTCTCCACAGTCAGGTTTGAGTTCAGAAAGGAAACCCTGATGCCAGTGGCATCTTTTAAGAATAAACATTTCAACACAAGGGCAAATCAGGACAGGATCTTCAGGTTTCCTAATGTGTCCTCAATTGTGAGGGATAGCTACTGCAGAAAAATATCCCTCTCCTTTTTGCAGCAAAAGCAAAAAAATCCCCCCCAAAACAAAGGATTTTGGGCATTAAATAATAAAAATAAAAATATTGACTTAGAAGCAGCAGCTCTTCTTCTTGCTCTTCCTGGAGACTCAGAAAGCTTGCTGAGATCAGAGATCTCCTTAATTGCTGCATCCAGACTTTCACCAAACAAACTCCAGCCATCAAAAGGAGCCTGTATGAGGTAACTTCTAAAAATACTACCTGCCTCCCCCAACAGAAGCCAAATATACCTCCCACTCTTGTTTGAGCAGAATAAGCTTGTGACAGCAAATGCAGCATCCCACAGAAAGCCCAGCGAAGGATTTTAAACAGGCATTTGATGTTTTGCTGTTGTCGGCTCAAGATGCATATTAACGCCTTTCCTCGGGATAGAAGGGCTCTCAAGGTAGCAATACAGGTCAGGCAGAATGTGCAGCTGAAGTGACATTATCTTTTTATTGTAATCATCCCATTTTCTATCTATTGGATTATTTAATAGCTATAGCTTCTAGTCAGAGTGGTGGAGGGAAGACAGCACACAGTGTACTAGGGAAGAGATTCCCCATCAGTGAGCAAACCTCAGAAACTTGTGTGAGAAGCTGCTTCCATCAGCTCTGCGTAGGGTAAAACACTGCGTGTGCAGCTCTGTGCAGTGCATGTGGTGAACGAGCTGTCCTTGCTAAACAGCCCATGGGCATGAGCCTTCATGCCCGAGCAGTGTAGACCTTCTTACACAGACCTGTTACACATAAGGTGATGGGAACTTTCACAGAATCATTTAGGTTGGACGAGACCCTTGGGATCAGCAAGTCCAACCACCAAACCTACTCTACAATTTCACCCCGAAACCAGATCCCCCAACGCTACAGCTAAGCGTCTTTTAAACTCATCCAGGGTTGGCGACTCAACCACCACCCTGGGATGTGGAGTGTCCTTCACTGGAGATGTTCAAGACCCGCCTCGATGTGTTCCTGTGTGACTTGGTCTAGGTGATCCTGCTGTTGAAGGGGGATTGGACTGGATGATCTTTCGAGGTCCCTTCCAATCCGTAATGATTCTGTGATATATTTTGCCCATTATGGAGTGCTCAGCGATGCCTCTTGCAATGGGGGCAGCTCAGGAAATGAAGGTAAATGATTTACTCAAAATCTTATCAATGAACAGGATAAGTGTCAAACATCTGTGTCAGGAGAGAAAACAATGACTGAGTTATTGTAGCTTGTGAAAGGCTACAGGGGTAGGAACTGTGGATTAAACTGATCCCACTCACTCGGTGAAACAGATGGGTCCAGGTGAGAAAAAAACTTAATACTTGTTAATTTTGCCCAGTAAACACAAACTGTAATGGATCTGGTTGGGGTTTTTATCACTTAGCCAGGTTGTTGTGCTTCCTCACAGCATCAGGACACATGTACTTGATGGATACTCAGCTAAGAGGTGAACACTGCAGTGTGGAAGAGAAGGAAGAATCCACTTTCCACATGTTTCTACCCCACAAGTATATCATGACCTCGGGGAGATACTGTCCCTCTAGCTCCTGTTGTCTTGTCCCTCAATTTTAACCCAGCTAGTCCATCTGTCTTTGAACATGAGGAGGAAGACACTGGCTGGGATGGGAGCACTGACAGGCAGAGAGATCATAAAAAGGAAATCAATTAGCATAGTGAGGACAACAGCCAGTAAACCAGCAACCAGTGGCTCTGGTAAGAGTGAGCTGCTCTCTGATCAGAAGAGACAAAACCTCAGAATGAGTGAAAGGGAGAACTGGCCTACCGATTGTTTTGACTACTTTCTTTATAAATTAAGCCAAATCCTACATCAGTCACTTGCACTCTTCCTGCTGTTCCTCTCCCTGGTGCAGGCAGATATTATTGTACTGATTTAGTACCTTGATTACCGCATCATTTTTCTATTGTTTGGGGTTTTTTTCCTGAAAATGAGGTGAAAATAAGACGCTCTAATGATACCATCTCTTCTTTGTAACTCATCAGAATTTTGTATGCCATCAATTAAAACCACATCCATTACAAACACACAATATCCATCATTCCAATTAGGCCGAAGTGTTTAAAATGCCCTGTAAGATCTTTCCATGTGAAAACAATTCAATCACTATTATGTTTCCTTGACGCAACTATTTTGGGACTTAGCTTGTTCCTTGATAGGATTTTAATTAAGCCATTTACATTTAATTTCCAACTACGTAGCTGTTACAGAAGGCAGCAAGGAAATGAAAAGACAGAAAGAAGCCTGAAGACAGCCCATCTTTAACACAAATATTTCTGATATAAAAATGAACCTGAGGAATACATATTCAGTGATAAATATTCCAGTCCATGTCTGGTAAACTCTCAGATAATGGCAGCATGGTAGGGTCACTGGGGTTCTATTAGCTCAATTAATGAGGAGTAAGATAAGGCTAACACCTAGCTCTTCAAACGGCTAAAAAATAGAGCTGATAGTAATGGAGTTATTAACCTTCGCCAGCCATTGAATTTTGCTGCAGATTCAAACTCCATTTCCTAGTTCAGGCCTCCATTAATAGGCTGTTTATTATCCCTAATCCACACTGGGATCAGCTGCAGAAATATGAAAGCCCCATGTAAGGACCAAATAGTTAAAAATAAAAAGCTAAAGTCTTTTTTCCATCCTGATTTTTCCCTTTCTAACACATGCACTGATTCTACCTTAGAAATTAGGAACTTCATTATCCTAAACTGTTTGAATACTGGTTCTTAGTAGTGTGATGAAAAAGAAGCTTTAAATATATTATGGGAAAAGATGACATAATTGAGCATACAGCCACATCATTTGGAAGACTAAACAAAGCACTGCTGGAAAATTTGCAGCGGAGAAGCTACTGGTCTTTTCTGCTGGGAAACAAAAAGGTGTTAACGTTGGAAAAATGGGTGTTTGGAATATTTTATCTGTGTCCTGTTAGGTCACTCATCAAGTTCATCCCTCCCCTGCTCAGCTTTGTCTGTCCACTGTGATTGTCTGTAGACACTACAGTAATATAATTAATCAATACCGAAATGTAAAACAATCGACCCCGGATTCAGATCAGATGGAAGAAAACAAAGGAAACGACGGGACAGAGGAACTGGGAGTCCCAGGACACACTCGGCAGCAGACCCTGCGGGCACGGAGGGAAGGGCTTGCTTCATTGGCGCGAGGAGAACTCAACTCAAACCATTTTAACTATGAGATCTTGAGTTAGAGGGTCTTTATAGGCTCCTTGGGAATTTTCACAGGGATTTTCAGTACATTTTCAACAAGACTGTGCACAGTTACCCCAGTCCACTATATAGTTACCCTAGTCACAGTATCACAGTACATTAGGAACTGGAAGGGACCTTGAAAGATCATCTAATCCAATCCCCCTACCCCAGCAGGATCACCTAGTCCACTGCACAGTCACCCCAGTCCACTATATAGTTACCCCAGTCCACACACACAAGACTTTCTTCCACAATCTATCACAGTAGCAGCTTAGAAAATCTCAATAATCGTGAGTAATGGAGATAAGGTCAAAAGTAGAAATGTTTACAGGAATATGGATACTCTCAGTACACAGTGCTACCCTCAAAACTGACTGCAGTTCTGGTTGTCCTACCTCAGCAAAGAAACAGCTACAATGACTAGAGAAGGCAGAGAACAGGGGGACAAGATGATCGAAGAACGAAATCTAGGGAGGGATAAACAGACTGGGGAAGAGATGATGGCACAGGCATATACAAGAGGCTTCTAAAATCAGGGGTGTTGGGAGACATGAACAGGGAGCACTTGTTCCTCACCAGAAGAAAGGAACCTGGAAAAACCACAGTGAATTCTTTTCATCCCACACCCAGCAAAAAACTCCTTTCCATACAATTTGCTGGAGGCCAAAAGCACAGTGATTTAAAAAAGATAAAGACTATAAAGTCAAGGCAAATGGGGCTATTAGACAGTTGTCCAGATGACCCTCTGGCTCTGGGAATCCTTAAACCACTGATTGCCTTAAGCTGGCCTGGACCCAGCAGACAGCTGGTCACAAACCAGCCGAAGCTAATGACAAGGGATAAGGAACAACAGATGACACTGCTGCTGCTGAATCTTATTTTAACCGCAAGTTTGGCAGAGAGCAGAAGGGGCCAAGAAATATTTTGGTAGGTATTAAACAGTAGAACCATCCATGACTACAGCGTGTATTTCATGTCGTTGCTCAAGTATTAACAATAAAAAAAGCTAAAATTCCTATTTACACTAATTTGGAGGAGGAACTGAGTTGTATCCTTGGCGTTAGTAGTTCTGAGCTTCAGATGCCAATCAGTAATTGGGTTTGGATTCCCACTTACCGTAGGCACTAAGTGGTTAAAGGTGTTCTTTTACTAGAGAGCTGAGAGACCAGTAATGGATTCAGCTTCTTATTTGCCCTAAAGGCTGCCACAGTTCAACACGATTAGGATCCTGTCCACTTAAGCAGCAACTGCTTCACAGGGAGGAACACAGAAAGCAATACTCGTCTTCTCCCGGTACGGAAAGAGCAGCTCTTTGCTAGGCAGGTTCTGTCTGACACCAGCAGGTTTTCCTGCACCACTCTGGAAGCCAGTCTTTGCTCTACGGCAACTCCTAATTTAAAGCAAAGCTGGCACCTTACTTTTTCAGTGGAAAATGAATTATTTTCCTTTTTTTTCAGTTCCAGGGCAGTTCTCTGGATGCAGTGGCTGATGCTGTATGAGATTTTTTTTATTATTACATTTTAACAAACTTTATAGCCCATTTTGTTTGTTTTCAAATAACTTTATTTTCCTTCTTTCCTCCCATCAATTACTAGGTTTGTTTTTCTTTCCATAAGATGGAGGAGTCAGGAGACTGATCCTGCTCGATGCTGTGTAATTTAGTATTATGTGTGCTGGCTTTATGAGGTGGGAGTCAGATAAAACATAGTATTTGAACACTAACCACTTATTAGCTCTAAGGAATAGATTTGTGACTTGACAAGCAGACAATAACTCTGTGTTCTGATCAGCCAAAGAGGTCTACGTTGAGTTCAAACCACAGAATAACACTCTCTTTCACAAATAATTTTGTTTACTGATGTGACTAGATTTTAATAATAAACTTGATATATATGTAAATTTATTTTAATCTAATTTCATCAACAGAGCCCTCCTAAAAATGAGACTTTGTGGATTGTTCTGTGTCTGATTTATAGATTTCTGCATTCTATTCCCAGACTGATTTCAAGACCATAATTCTATCAGGTTTTTCTCCTGATGTCAGAAACACCACCTCTGCAGATAGTGTTTTATAACCAGCATCACAACTGAAACTGAATTACTGCCCCGCTATCCTGTGCTGCAATATGTCCTTTGGTTTATAATCACCTGCTCTCCCTTATACACCTACTGCTGCTGTTCCATGGAATGTATCAGCCCCAGAATCAATCAGGAAGCATGATGTCTGGTTTTGTCCCTTACTTCAACCCCTGTATAAAACAGGAAGGGACAAATTCTTCACTCACATATGAATGTGCAGAGCCCTTTAAAGCAGACGGAAGCTGAGCAAACGGATCGGTGCCAAGCTTCCACACATACAATTTTATAATGAGTAGTTCTTCCTCACCTGATGAGGTCTCAATCCTGCAGATGAGCACATGGCACACGTTTGAGCATTCACATCTATCTTTGGATCGTGGTTAGGGACTCAGGACCTACCTCCTAAACGCACACGAAGAAGCTATAGGAAATGTTATTGATCTGGCTCTAGAAAAATGTCAGTATCTTTCTTCCTTTATTCATGAAATGGATTATTTGCTATTAATAGAGCTGCAGCTGTGTTCACATCCTTTAATTTGTACACCTTGATGGCCTGACTGGTATCTCCTTCCCTTTTCACACTCCTCTTTTCTCTCTACAACTCATTCCTACCCGAGCTCAGTCCTAACTTTTTATCTTTCCAGTATGCCCTGTAAAGAGAGTGTGGAGGGCAGCCACAGGGAAGACACAGAAAGAGTAGCGTTGCCGACTTAAACATTCTGTAAACACAACGTATTTAGGAACAGAAAATATGATCCTTACACAGCACAAAAACTTTGGGTCACCACTTACACCTGAGCCAGAGGAAGCCAATTTAAGCGATGCTGATTAATAGATTTATGTGACCTTGAAAGATCATCCAGTCCAATCCCCCTGCCACAGCAGGATCACCTAGAACAAGTTGTACAGGAACATGGCCAGGTGGGTTTAAATGTCTCCAGAGAAGGAGATTCCACAACCCCCCTGGGCAGCCCCTTCCAGTGCTCTGTCACCCTCACTGGGAAGAAGGTCCTTCTCAGATTGATGTGGAACCTCCTCTGTTCCAGCTCACACCCATTGCCCCTTGTCCTATTACTAGATGACACTGAGCAGAGCCTGGCTCCATCCTTCATATATTTATAAATATTAATGAGGTCACCTCTCAGTCTCCTTTTCTCCAAGCTCAAGAGACCCAATCCTTCAGCCTTTCTTCATAAGAGTGGTGTTCTACACCCTTCATAAGCTTCCCAGAAGCACAAACACTACAAATTCCCAACTTGTGTCCCTGGAGTGGCCACTGTGTCGGCCAGTGGTAAGGCCTGAACCAGGGACTCCTGGAGTGGGATGGAGAAGCCTCTCAGCTTTGATGAGTACATCAACATTTCAAATCCTCACCACCTTTGGACCAGCTGCAGAGTAACTCCATTTGATTTGCCTGGGAGTTCTCTTTGGATGCTCATTTCTCTTATATTACATTTCTGAACACTTCATTATAGCTCAAATAAAATATAATTCTCTTGTTGTTTTTAATTATTTCGCAAAACCCAAAAGTCTCGTAATGAGCTCCTTGCGATACTAATATAGTGCCATGATATTATGCTAGTGCTAAAGAAAGAAGATGTAGATCCCTGCTCCTGCTGCAAATAAAATACACCTTCTGATATAATCCGAACTTTAATCCGTTTCTTATGGTTTGCCTTTAGAGGCAACTCAAACAAATAATCAGAGGAACAAACCTCTTCTCTCTCCCACAGTTTGGCCATCTGGAGGATTTGCAAGGCCAAGGCTCTATTTCTTACCCTCCAGGAGCAAGACCCCTTTCCTAGCTAGGGAAGGAATAAATAAGTAAGACACAACAGCCTGTAGAGTCTCCGTAAAGAGCTGAACCTTTCCATAAACAGATTTTTCATGCACTTTATGTCATGAAGACTGAATTTATATCTTACCTGTTTGGAATCATCTGCGATTTTTGCAGCTGTTCTCCCTGCTCTACGTCTCTTGGGAAGCCATGAAGCACCCAGCCATTGGTCATGCAGTCCAGTGTGTTTAGGCGGTCTGCCAGGATCTTCATAACAAGGTTGTCTGGGACTGCAAAGGATTAAAACCATGACATTTGGTTTGTGTGCCAAGCCTGCAATTAAAGAGGGTACACGCTACCTTCCCTGGTTAGACTGTTAACAGAACTAAAGCACAAAGGTTATTTCCACTTATGGCAGAATTAGGAGAGAAGTTACTGTCGGAGTAACTCAGTCTCCTCAGTCTCCGACAACAGTTTTTCCCTCAGTCTCTGTGGGACCTCATTAATGTTTATAAATATGAAAGGGTGAACGTTAGGATGATGGAGCCAGGCTCTGCTCAGTGTCATCTAATGATAGGACAAGGGGCAGTGTGTGTGAGCTAGAACAGAGGTGGTTCCACATCAATCTGAGAAGGAACTTCTTCCCAGTGAGAGTGACAGCACTGGAAGGGGCTGCCCAGGGGGGCTGTGGAGTCTCCTTCTCTGGAGATGTTTAAAACCCACCTGGACATGTTCCTGTGCGACTTGGTCTAGGGGATCCTGCTGCGGCGGGAGGTTTGGACTAGATGATGTTTTGAGGTCCCTTCCAATCCCTAATGTTCTGTCACTCTGTGTTGACTTGGGCATCTTTGCTGTGCTATCATGGGACCATCAAACTCGGCAGGAACTGCGGGACTAAAGCAAAGCATCTGGGAAAAACTAGTGCCTACATAGATTTGCTGGTCCCTTTTCTCTGAGCCAGACTGGGCAGATGTCACAGTGAAGTGTGTGACACAACCCTATCAAAATGCAAAAATAATGACCTGACTTAATGTAAAAAGAAACCCTAAAACAGGAAGGAGGTTTCTGAAGCATTCTGTATTTCGCTTAGCAGATGATAATGGTTCTGCCACAGAAGGCTGAGTATTTCTCCAAGTTGCCCAAAGGCTGGAAGCTTTTAGAACCGAAAATAAATGTTTTTCAACTACTGTAATTACTGCATCAACAGCTCCCTAATTTTAGAGATAAAAGGCCCCTTTCTACTATTAGTATTTTTCTTTAGGGCAAGGGAGAACATCAGCAAGATGCTGACCTGGATTACAATTACTACACAGCTTTAAAAATCCTAGTTAATGGGACACCATGGTGAGGAGGTATCCTGGGTGTTTTTGCTAGAGCCTTCAGAAAGTATCATAGGATTGAACTAGATGATTTTTTGAGGTCCCTTCCAATTCCTAATGCTCTGTGATTCTGTGACAGTTCAATCAAGATACTTAAACCTAAGTATCTTGGAAAGGTGATGGAGCAGTGGAAGGGGCTGCCCCGGGAGGTTGTGGAGTCTGCTTCTCTGGAGACGCTTAAAACCCTCCTGGACATGTTCCTGTGCGACTTGACCTAGGTGATCCTGCTGTCGCGGGGGGATTGGGCTAGATGATCTTTCAAGGTCCCTTCCAATTCTTAATGTTCTGTGATTTCTTTTACAGAAGAACTAAATGTTTGGGTTCAACAAGTGCAAAGAGAAATTTCCCAAGCACTCCTGCAATGCCTTGGGCTTGGTTAGCATCAAGCTGCCCCAAAGAACAGCCAGCAAGAGGCCCACAAGTCATCATCCAAAGCAGCAGCCCAAATAATGCTCAAGCAGCAATGAGAGTCTCTTCTCTTTATTCGAACAGTGTGTCCGAGACTCCGTTGCCTCGACTGGAGAAGAACCAATAAAAAATGCGAGATAAATCCACCTCATGGAGTGCTGATGTTTTGATACTCACCCTGCCATGGCATCTGCATACAAAAACACAACAAGTGCTTGCAGGAGAGCGTGTGTGACAGATTTCTAACAGTGCCATTCGCTTCAGGACGAGCTGAAAGGAATGTGCCTGTGTTTTAGCGCAGTGCACTATGAGCAGAGCACGTTCTCACCCTGGGCACAAGCAGGTTTTACACCACTATAATAGAGTCTGCTAACGTTTCCTAAAGACTTACACCTCTGCCATGAAATTGATGACTTCTCCTTTAAATAATCAAATTACTGAGTTTACAGCATCGCACTCAGGATTCAATGTACTGGCAAAAAGGGAGGAAAGCCGCAGGGAACTAATTAGAAAACAGATTAGAGTATTAATTGAGGATATCCACTTCACGTTATTAAAAAAACAAGTTAAGGAGAGTAATATCCTCCATCTGCTAATAGAACAGAAAGGGAAGGGAAAAAAACCAGACACTTGACAGAGAGCAAAATGACAACAGAAAAATAGGCACTCTGTTAAAAATGGGATTCGTAAAAATCACAGCAGCAGCAGCAGGCAGAAGTGTTAATGGAGGGATGACACTGGTCACAGAATCACGGAACACTAGGGATTGGAAGGGACCTTGAAAGATCATCCAGTACAATCCCCCTGCCAGAGCAGGATCCCCTAGATCCAGTCATTAGGGATTGGAAGGGACCTCAAAAGATCATCCAGACCAATCCCCCTGCCAGAGCAGGATCCCCTAGATCCAGTCACACAGGACTTGACAGACAAGTCTGTCTAGGACCTGGGCTGCAGGTGGGCAGAGAGGGGAAAACAGAAGTTCAGGGCTGTTTGCAGGGCAGCTCTTCTCCCCACCCTCCAAGTTACAAGAAGCAGTACAAACCACATAACATCCTATGAGGGAAAAAGAAAAAAAGCATCAAACCCCTGCCTTCTCTTCTCCAAAACACATTCCTCACAAAGAGGAGTAGAATTTTCTTGTAGTTCTGAATTTCTGGCTGCGCTAAATTTTCTGTCTTGATCCATGTTCTTTTATCACGAGTCCTACTGGAATCATTAAGGCGCATTCACAAAGATGCCAGATGACATGATTTTTGGGGAAACATTTTCAGACCGCTTAGAACTGTTGTTTTTGCAAGGGATTGGAATAAAACCTACAAACTCACGAGTTAAAACTGCACTAAGGATACGTTCCTGTGCGACTGCATCTAGGGGATCCTGCTGTGGTGGGGGGACTGGACTGGATGATCTTTCGAGGTCCCTTCCAATCCCTAATGTTCTGGGATTCTGTGATCTGGCCAGAGCTGACATCCCACAGGGTGAATTGGGGCAGAGGCTGGAAGCCCTGCAAACAGCACGGAGAAAAAAATGGGAATCCTGCTTCCAGGAGATTCTCTAGTTCCAGGGGACAATGTTGTGTCCAGAAGGAGAAACAGTGCAGCCTCTGTGAAAATTAACAACTGTGATGGGAACTAGGCAGCATCTCCTCAATGTCATCACTTCCCACAGGCCTTCTGTGAAACCCTCCACTCTGGTCACTAGGTTTGAACAAAACTGAAGCAATTGCAAGAGGAAAGAAAACATAATCAAGATTCATTAGCACTGTGTCTAATGGCAGGGCAGGTTTGGGGTGTTTTGAGTAACAGCAGAGATTTGTGCTGACCCGAACACCTCACTCATTTCATCAATGACTGACTTGAAGGTACCAGCGATGTACCTCAGGTTGTTTGTACACTCATGTACATATACACATCACTGAGTAGTATAGACACTTACACATCGTCTGTGCCTGCCTCTAACGCTTGATGGGGAGAAGTAAAACATAAACAAGGCAGACAGCGAGCTCCGCTCTCCTCTTGATTAGCAAACATAGCTATCACTTCAACACAATGGGGGAACAGAGCTTGTTGGCTGCTCAATGGCAGCACAAAGTGCAGCAGCTGCCCTTGAACAGCAACTGTCGCACTGAAAACAGCTGCATCAGAACCGTAAAACATCTTCCACAGACCAGAGAGAGGAAAGAAAAAAATAAAGGAGGAAAAAATGAAGGAAGAAATCAGTATGGCTCTTATTTTGTTGCAGTACAGAGCAGGTAATGAAGAACTGTGCAGCGTGGTATATCGTTTCACTCATGTGGAACTGTCTCTCGAATGTAAGGCAAATTAATAACCTGTAATTGGAGGGGCCCGTGGTCGGAGAGTAACCAGCCAGAGGTCTCCTGGCCTTAAGCACAAGACCCAACGGGTTATCCAGCAAAGTAAAATCTAGAGCTTCTCTGATGAGGCAGTCAATCTACAAGTTTTAAGTAGATTATGAAGCACAAGAGCTTTGAATAATCAATTCCTTTTCAAGATAAGCTTGTGTGAGTTTCCAACTCTGAAAGTTGGGGAATGAGGCTCTAGAGAGGTTTTACTTTATCATTAGAGAAGTGCAAAGATAAGTTTCTGGTAAAAATTACAATGTGCTACGAAGAGATACCCAGATTAGGTAAGGTGGAAGCACATCTCTATTAAGGATAGAAATCAAAGCACAGGAGTCAGACTCGCCCCTCGGAGCTGCTGAGCTACAGCGATATCCTGTGCTGGGAGCACCATCCGGAGCCACGGACCAAGGTCACGGTGAACCTCAGAAATGGTTCACATGGCAGAACGAGGCCACCACCAGCTCTACAGAGAAATGCAGTGCGCTCATGCATACATTCCTGCCTAAGAGCAACACCACACAGTGTATCTCCTTTATCTCCCAGCCTGTCTCAGCCATGTTAATGGTCTAGACTACACGGCTGAACTGGCAGCTGTGGACCTAAGAAGTGATCTAATCAATTCAAGGGTATGACTGAGCAGGGAACAGAGCCTTAAAGTGCTGCTGTTCCTGCTGTAAGTGCTGTGTGGACATCTAGAGATTTTCTATCTCCAGGGCTGTCATTCAGCACCTTCCAGCAGACCATTTAAAAAATGAAGTTACTTCCCAGAGCTTCAAAGTTTTTCACAAGGATAAAGTACTCTCAGGAGTGTGGCCTATTAGCTCTTGCCCATGCCATAGGTGTGCAGGACTAATAGAAAGTTCAATCAGGCGACCAGTTGACAAAATGGCATTATCTGCATGAGACTAAAGTAACAGGACATGAAAGGCAAAACCTCGCTGGAGAGATTACAGGACACTATTCTCCAATAGCTTCAGTGCTGTCAGTGCTCCAAGCTATACAATTATCATATTTAAATTGATTCCTCCTCCACATATTTCCCTTTCAAGCAGATTTTTGAAGGGTATTGACTCACTGCTCCAAGCCTATAAAATCTCAACTCAAAAGTATAGCAGAGAGGCATCTGCAGATGGAGATTCTGTCACCTTTGGGCTGTAAGAAGTTTAAGGTCCTTTTGACAACACTGTCCATCTACCCTTTATCTGTCTCTTGGAGATTTTTTGGGGAGCTTTTTAGCTAGGTCTGAAGACTTTCACAGCTAATTCAGATGCCTGAGGCTTGATCCCAGTACTTGACAGTTAACATCTTGCCCAGGGTATGAGCTACCGCCAAAGGCTACGTCCCTGGATTGGGCTGTCAATCCTAAATTTAGCAAAGCGAAAGATTTGCTTATTTTATTACTCTAGAAACTCTGGGCTATTCATGAAGGTCATTGTATTGAGATTTTCAGAGAAATATTCTATTTCCTTGTACTCAGAGATAGTACCAATTTTCGTTAATGCGTTTGAGACTCATTTAGAGCTGATTTACCATCGTGATCTGACTGTGCCCGTGCACGGGACTGGTGAGAACAGGCTGCTTTCCCGGTTTTCCTGTTTCACAGCACACGCACAACAATAATAATAAATAGCTATCATCCCAGTGCGGCTTCAGCTGGGAGGAAACGGGCAGCGCGGAGCGAGTCCCTCCGGTCTCGGTCCCGGGAGTCGAACCCGCGGATCCCTGGGCGGCCCCGCCCGCTCCGGCCCCGCCGCTGCTGTTGGTTGTTCTCTAGCGCCACCTGCGGGGGGCGGCGGGGAGCGGCAGCGGCCGGTACCGGCCCGATGGGCCGAGGCTGCTGCTTGCGGCGCGGATTCCTCCCCGCCGAAAGGTCGGTAATTGATGGGAAAGGAGGCAGTTTCTGCGGGAACCGGGATCATTATTTATACAGAGAAATGAACAATAAGATATAATATTTCCATATTATAAAATATTTGTAACTGTTAGAGCCTCTTTTTTTGTTTGCAGGTTTTTAGCAACGCAAACCAGGAATAAGCAGCATTAAAGAGCAGTGATGGCCATGTTAAAGCAGGCACCATCCCAACTCACTCGTCAAATAAACCCACGATAAATCAAACCGTGTGGCATGGGGACAGGTCCTGCCAGTGGGAATCTCCCTCTGACCACGTTTAGCGACCAGATCAGTTTGCAGACCCTTACACTGCAGCATCTTCACCTTTAGCACAGGAAATTCAGCCCAAACGAGCACAACAATTTCTATTTTCCCCCTCCAGATAGTCTCTGCCACACTGTTTGTGTGTATTTGCCTGACAGCAGCCGCTAGCGGCGAGGCACGGGCTGATCTGCTAGGTTCCCATTCACACCACTTGGCGTGGGCAGAGGCCGATGAGATTTTTCTGCCTCAGTTTACCCATCTGGGAGGCAGAAGCTGATCTGAACTACCTCACAGGGATGATTCTGCCCTGAAAGATCTTAAAACTAGTAAGAAAATGTATATTTGCAGTATTTCCTTCTCCTCCAGCTTCTGCAGAGAGGATACAGGTAGACACAAGACAGGAACGGCAGTAAACGAAAGCATCGTTTCCGTTACTGACCAAGTTCCCTATTTGCTCCTTATTTCCAAGCTACCTCAGCTCCACTGAAGAACACTGCTTGTGACAAGGCAGAACCCCCTTTCTGGCAGTGATAATACACACAACAAAATTAATTTGGTTGATGAACAGGGTGAAAAACATCTTGGCTTTTCTATACCAACTGCTGCTTCACCACGTGATGAGAGGAGAGGACCCCAAGGGAGTTGCTGTCCCTCACCAGTGACGCTCGGTGCCAGCACAGGCTCTAGATTCCCAGGAGAACAGTGGGATCAGCTGCCATCTCCCCATGACACCTGCCAGCCACGCCAAACACATCAAGGGACACACAAGAGCTATTAAATAATCTTGCTTGCCCTTAAAAAGCTCCACTGCATACAGGAGCCTGATTCTGTTTGTGAGACACCCAGGAAATGAAACCAAAATCAGAATTTGAGTTAAACTCCACAGACCAGAGAAGAGGATGGTGCTGATAGACAAAGGGATTTTCATTCAATCTTTCTTAGAAAAACTCCTGAGACTTCCCCATCCCTAAGCCCAAGCAGAAACTCACAGAACTCAAGTCTGCTGAGGAGCTGGTCCTGTGAGTACCACGAAACACCCATTCTCTAAGTTTTTAAACAGTGAGTATCAGCAATAATGATCCTAATAAACAGGAATCATAGAATCACTCAGGTTGGAAAAGACCCTGGGATCATTGAGTCCAACCATCAATACGTAGCATTTTCATTGAGCTTTGCCGTTTAAAAGCCCCTGACAAGCATGAAACCACAACTTCACTCAAATCCATGAGGTTTTGCAGCACTTTGATGGTGGCACAGTGATGCCTACTGACCAAAAGTGGGACTGTGGGCATCTGGCAGCCTGCTCCCCCATGCCAATCCACAGACTCCAGCAGCACTAAGATACCTGATATTGGACCGCTGATACTCCAGTAATGATAATGACAGTGACTACTGCTGCAGAACTGGCAAACTGTAGATAGGCAGGAGCACAGAATCACAGAACATTAGGGATTGGAAGGGACCTTGAAATATCATCTAGTCCAGTCCCCCTGCCAAAGCAGGATCCCCCAGATCGAGTCACACAGGAACATATCCAGGCAGGTTTTAAACATCTCCAGAGAGGGAGACTCCACAGCTCCCCTGGGCAGCCCCTTCCAGTTCTCTGTCACCCTCATTGTGAAGAAGTTCCTTCTCAGTCACATCCAACGAACAACTGAGTAGCATAATCCTCCAGAAAACAACTGCGTGGGACTCTGAAATAAAACCACTTTATTTTGTCTGCTCTGGTTGGCATTCTGGGGATTTTTTACTCTTAACTGGGGTGGCCTTGAAAAATGGTTTTGTAGACTGAGTGTTCCCAGGGCTGCTTCAGTCCTGTCTCCAAACCAGTTGTGTGTTGCGTTGAATCAAGAAAAACATATTCTAGGT
Organism: Rhinopomastus cyanomelas; assembly: GCA_013400115.1. NCBI lineage: Eukaryota > Metazoa > Chordata > Aves > Bucerotiformes > Rhinopomastidae > Rhinopomastus > Rhinopomastus cyanomelas. Next base: position 1,119,327 of record VXBP01003652.1, read on the forward strand.
TTCAGAACAGAGGAAAAGGGATCCTCCTGTACTGAGTCAACACATGAACCAACAAAGGGCCTTTGTGGCCAAGAAGGCCAACAGCATCCTGAGGTGGGTCAGAAGGGGAGTGGTTAGCAGGTCGAGGGAGGTTCTCCTTCCCCTCTACTCTGCCCTGGAGAGACCACAGTTGGAATATCGTGTCCAGCTCTGGGCCCCTCAGTTCAAGAAGNTTAATACATAAAACTTGAGGAAAGAAGCCAACCACCGACTGCCTCTCTGCCTTCACGTAAAACTTCCTATTCTGCATCCCTGCATCTTTCATTAAAAGATGGAGAGCTGAAGCGGCAAATAAAACCTGTTTAAATTTGATTTTGTTCTCTTGACCACCAATTTCCTCCTAGTTGGAAAAAGGACTGCTACCTGTTTTCCATAAAAAAACCCCCTTTGTAGCAGTCCCAGAGGAAAAGTCAAAAGTTTGACTTGAAAAACGGAGCTACTTCAAAAGCATTGTCAGGCAGAGGTGAAGGTTCCTTAAAGATGCATACATTAACGTGCGGCGGGTTCATAAATAGCCCCACAACTTTACCCGCCGTCGTTTGTGATTGAGGAGCGTCTACGGGTGAACATAAAGCGTCGTTAGGAAACGAACTTAAATCAAGTAGAAACTAAATTTGTTTATTAGGTGCTGTTTGGGCTCCGCGTGCGGATGTGTGTGAGAAATGAAAGAAAATGGAGAGGGTTTTTTTTTTTTTCAATAATAAAAAGGGAGTTGCACTGCAGGGCCCCTAAAGCTTGTGAAAAATTAAACTCGACGGATTCAAACTGTCCTATTTCCACTTCAAAAGAGAAGAGGCACTGAGCTCTTCCCAACTTATCTTCAAACGCCCAGCACCCTAGAAAGTTTCTTTAAAAAAATAAAGTCTCTAGTTCCCCCAAGCACTGTACCCGTTACTGTAGCTGCTGTCTCTCCCTCTTCTAATTATACCCATGTGAGTCTATTAATCAACTTGTAAATTATTTAGAGAGCCATGCGCTGTCTTCAGCTAGTACAAACACACTGCATGCAAAGACTTGCTGAAAACCAATGGAGCTCCCAAAGGGTCTCTCTCCAATGTTCAGACAGCTTGCAGCTCGCCAGTGCAGCGCCGTTAGAAACAAGAAATAACACTCAGCTTACCTCCTCAGATATAAAGATTTACCCGGCCTTTCAACTCTTTGCAAGTTTTTAACAAAGAGGAAGCTGCTCTATTGTCCAATCTGCACTTCACACTTAGCAAGGGGAATATTAATTTGGTGTCAAAGGAAATAAATAAACCCAAACCCAAGCGCTCTCAGCGAGACTGTGATCACAATCACCAGGGGACCCCAACTTGCAGAGGCTACACCAAAAAGCACCCCTTTAAAACCCTTTACGAACAAAAAAGGGGGGGGGGGGGGGGAGGGAGAGCCTATGTTTGCTCAGTTGTAGTTTTTATTAGAAAATAGGAGAAATTAGGGAATTCCATATTTTACCCCCCCACATGCAGATTGCCATTGGGGACAGCTTCAGATATTACTGCTGCAAAGAAGGGGGAAACCAACACAGCCCGTGTGTGTGTGCTCGGCTCTAACAAGCTGCAAACGGTGTGATGTTACCTCTCTTCCATGAATCAGCTCCCTTTACCATCTGAACCCTCATTTTGGTGGAAAAGACAATTACCCACACTAACAGCAGAAGGACAGGCTCTTACTGGGTTTTCCTCCCCTGCTCTTCATGCTGTTTCCCTGCCACCTCGCCTTTCCTTGCAGCCTTGCAAGCAGATAAATTAATTAGCCGCGATCACTCCACGCTATTTCACCACAAAAGCACTGATGACCTGCCAGACATCATTGTGACGCCCCCAGTGCCAAAATGCTTCTGCTTCTATTGTTATCAGCACGACACAGACTTCCCAAGGGGCAAACACCAGGGCTGCACTTTGTGTAATTTCTTTTCACGGGTATCAAATTCTGACAGACCCTTCTAAGACGGTGAACATCAGTCCTGCAGATTAAATTAACAGATGCCCAAATTTTCAGAGAAACAGGTCCAGGAGGCAGCAACCTGGACTGCTCAGAATTACAGCAACCTGGGGACAATAAGGTCTCCACCACGTCTGTGGGCTCTACCATGGGCTCTTGACATCTGCACCATTAGTCCACAGCTTGAATCATAGAATCACAGAACATTAGAGATTGGAAGGGACCTTGAAAGATAATCTAAGTCCAATCGTCACGCGACGGCAGGATCACCTAGACCAAGCCACACAGGAACGTACCCAGGTTGGGTTTAAATGTCTCCAGAGAAGGAGACTAGAAGGGGAAGACCAGTCTATAGAACAGCCTCTCCACAACATTCCTGAAGGAATCAAACTGAATGAATTAATTTAGGTGCCTTGTCTTGCTGCCTGTCGAAAAGCTCTGGCACTACGTTCCCCTCTGACTCCCAGTGCAAGTCTTCCCAGCCTGCCCAAGCAAATGGCTTGTGCTAACCCCAGCATCATTAGCCAAGATTTAAACCAACTGGAGGTGGTGACGAGAAGACTGGTCTCAGACTCCAGTGTTGGCAACTTTCTGCCCAGAGTTAGCAATAATTGCCCGGTACTCAGTGGAAACCACAACATCCTAGAGGAAAAGTCAGTGTGTTCCAGGCTGGTTGTCCAAAGAACAGCTCTATGCTCATGACAGACAGAAAGCTGTCAGGTTACTGAACTTCTCACTGAAAATGCATTTTTCAGTATCTAGTGTGCTCCACCTGTCGACTCGAATGTCCTGGGGATTAAAAAACTTAATGGGCTCAAAAATATCTTTGCTACCTTCGTTAAGCAAAATAAATCACCATGCACAGAACCTGGGAAGTTTTGATAGAGCAGGAGATAAGGGCTTCATGAAACAGCAAACACTAGAGAATGCAGACGATAGGAATGCAGTGAGTTGCCTTCTGGGGTGAATAATAGACTTGCCTGCGCTGTTCTTGAAATACATGTTGTATACATGAAGCAGCAGTACGGGAACAAACAAAGAATGGTTGTGAATCCTCAAACCAAGAGGAGATCCGAGTTAATCAACCAGAACTGGAACAGACTAGACAGTGGAGAGCCTCAATAACTCCATAATGAGTCAGCTTTGAATAAGCTGAGGTTTGAGCCTTTTAATGACACCACAACGTAGCCTGTTGGCATCTTTTAAGTGACTAATTGCACGCAATCACTTGTGTCCACAAGAAGGGAAACCACATGGAGATCAGTCCCCAGGGCAGGCGTCTTAAGAATACATGAGGCGTGCCCTCAAGATTTGATGGCACTTGTTCCATCCTGACTAGTAATGATTTCTCATAGTTTGTCTTCATTTCTGGGCTACTCTGCGATAGAATCACTTGCACGATCCCTCGCCCAAAGGAACAGCTAAGCTTACCTGGTACATAACTACAAGTGGAATGAAAATGTTTGAGGTCTAACTGCTTTTCTAGTCATAGCACTGTCTGCTCTTGAGTCACTCCTTTCAAATGTGATTTTCTTGAAACCAAAGGTAGTTAGTAACAGTGTGAGAATATTTCCTCTGCATGAACCTGGCTGTAGTGAGACAGCAAGGACTCATTGCCTATCTTTCCTCTTCAGTACGCTGTGTTCTTTCATTTTCTCCAAGCCTCTTGTGAGGGCAGTAATGAATTCTTGTTAGTGTTTACTAATGTAAATTCATTCTTTGTTATCCCTGGGAGAGGAGGATTAGTAAAATGACAGAACTTATTATTTCTGCTATTGTTATATGGTATTTATTTTTATTCAGCCTTTAATTCTGCAGTATGTCCCAGCAAATAAAATATGGGTGCATACAGCACAAACTAAGGGAGAATTTTTTAGCACAATGCATGGAAATAAAGTTATGATTCTCATTAACAATCAGAAGGATTATGCAGCTTCACCCCTGCATCCTATATACAAGAAAATAATGATCTAAATCTGAAATAATTTCTAATTTGGAGGAAGAAAGGAATTACAACTTCAATTTCATCTTCCTGAGGTGAAAGCAGCTCCTTTGGGCTAAGGATGTGCATCTTTTTAGGACTGGCTAAAAATGCCATCTGTAATTTTGCTCTACTGGGAATGGTTTTGGTGTCTTTTTAAAAGAACTTCAATGGTTCAGATGAAGTTTATAAAATACACAAAGAGTATTTTAGCAAAGAAAGCTCTGAAAGGACTTAGCCTTGAATAAACAGATCATCCCAACTGCCGTCTCAGCTGTAACTGAAAGGTAGAGAGTGAGGTACTTGGAGTGGCTGTCCTTGACTTCACAGAGATGGAAGTGAAATTACAGTGCACACGTAAGATCCTGAAATTAATGGGCACCATGGAAAAGAGAGAGGCACAGAGCTTGAAATGATCTCTGTGGTAGGGGGACTGGACTAGACGATCTTCTGAGGTCCCCTCCAATCCCTGATGTTCCGTGTTTCTGTGATCTCCTCATGTGTGTTAGAGAGTGCAGACACAAGTAGCCACACTCGGGCGAATGAGACCACACAAATCAGGAGTGATTCCTTCCTGTGCATCATGATCTGGGATATGTTGGAATTAAGGCACGTGAAGATCTCCTGCCTTTGAGTGAAATGGCCATTCAGCATCTCTAAAGCAGAAAATCCTCTCCCAGGTATCTGTGCCTGTGCTACAAAGGGCCAGCTTCTCTCTCCCTCTCAGGCTGTAGAGATTCATGCTTTCCACTCCCTTGGTTCCCACATAAGCTCCTCGTCCCAGCATTATGGTGGCTGCCACAGGAAATTAATGCATTGAACTAGATGAGTTACAGTATTAGGAACAGATTCAATCCATTCACTAGAGATGAAGTTTAGAGTTAATACATATTATCTTGTGGCTTGATAAAGCAACTGACAGAGGGATAGAATGCCCAAAGCTGCAGGCTGCCAAAGGTCTTTCTGAAAAGCTAGAAAAGAAGGGAATCCCTAGGTAGGGTATCAAGGGAACCTCAGTTAATTTTATAGGCTCATGTTTCAGAGCTGTGTAATTCAGTCTCAGAATTAAGCTACTGAGCAAAAAAGGGGACTTTCAAGCTTGCCTCACCATCAAATGACTTTTCTTGGCAAAAAAAGCCCTCCTAAAAAAACCCACAAGGAAAATTTCTCTTTGCTCAGAGGGAGTTGCTGAAAATTCCATTAATACTGAGGCTTAAGTGAGATTTCTCAATCTTCAGCAAGATTGTCTCCTTGTATTTGTGTCGTGGGTAACCATCTGGCCTGTTAGAAGTAGCAGCACTGGAAGTTCCTGTTGCAGGTCACTGTAACTTGGCAAATAAACACCTTTCCACCCTACTAAAATACAACCTATCCCTCAGAACTACAAATCTTCTCACATTTTTAATACCCACTGCACACAGAGAGCGATCCTTGTATGAGACAACTAACAAACGCGTACGTTTAAGCTGCTGCCCGAAGGAGCCTAGAGTGTTTATGATTGATCTGAAATTGCTGCAGAGCCTTCCCAAAGCAAAGTGTGCTTAGAGATGCCTTGTGATAGTCCCCTTCTAGAAACAAAAATGCTGATAGAAATGAACTGCAAAGAAACTTTATGTTGAAAATACTGGTGTGAAAGTAACCTACAGTAGCACTGCAGAAGTCAAAACCCACATGTGCAAAGCACAGTATTTAATCACAGAACCACAGAACATTAGGGATTGGAAAGGACCTTGAAAGATCATCCCGTCCAATGGAATCATTACGGATTGGAAGGGACCTTGAAAGATCATCTAGTCCCATCAGCAGGATCACCTAGACCAAGTCACACAGGAACACATCCAGGGATCCACAATCCCCCTGCCACAGCAGGATCACCTAGACCAAGTCGCACAGGAACACAGCCGGGTGGCTTTTAAAAGTCTCCAGAGAAGGAGACTCCACAACCCCCCTGGGCAGCCCCTTCCAGTGCTCTGTCACCCTCATTGTGAAGAAGTCCCTTCTCGTGTTTATGTGGAACCTGTGTTCCAGCTCACACCCGTTGCCCCTTGTCCTACTATTAGATGACGCTAATGATAATGATATTGCTTTTATTAAAGCAATAGAAATTAAGCAGTTATAACAATTTAAACATGTTAAAATTATGCATCTATATCAGAGCTCTGACTTGGATTTAATGGAGCCAGGCTCTTCTCAATGTCATCTGAATATGTTCCTGTGCAACTTGGTCTAGGTGATCCTGCTGTGGCAGGGGGATTGAACTAGATGATCTTTCAAGGTCCTTTCTAATCTCTAATGTTCTGTGACTCTGTGATCTAGTGATAGGATGAGGGGCAATGGGTGTCAGCTGGAACAGGCTGTCCGGGGGGTTGTGGAATCTACTTGTCCTGAGATGTTTAAGACCCGCCTGGATGTGTTCCTGCTGTGTCAGGGGGATTGGACTAGATGATCTTCCGAGGTCCCTTCCAATCCCTAATGATTCTGTGATTCTCTGATAAACCATGGAATTCAGATTTGTACACATGGAATTTCTAGTACACACGGACCCTGTACAAGAAACCTGAATCTCACTGGAGCCGTGAGCTCTCTGCTTTGAAGATAAAGGGCTTAGGAATCAGTTCTGGTTCATTTTGTTAATGAATGGAACTAATCAGGTTCCAGATGACTGCTGTAACTCACATTAGAGTCTAACCATGTAAAATTCACTCGTGGTTTATTTTTTTGCCACACATTTGTACTTGCAGCATAATGAGACAACAACAGGCCCTACCTGGGTATCCACTGTCAACATAAGGCTTAACGAGTTCTCCAAGTTTCGTCTTGTCTGCAATAGCTTCCTTTAGCAGTTGCCCACAGCAAACTAACAGGAAGGAAGAACAAAAAAGACACGAGGTTAAATTTTAAAAAGGAAGCAACAAAGAAAAGAAAAAAAACCAAACACCCGAGCAGCTGCATACTGGAATAAGGTCACTGAATAAAATACAAGTTGTAGGGTTTTTGGGTTTGTTGTTAGGATTTTTTATTTTTGGCCAGGCAGAGTAAAAAGCAGAGACTGAGCAGGGGGAGAATACAGAATAAAAAAGAATACATTTGGCAAAGGACTTATTAAAAACAGAGAGAAAGATATTAATCAAATATGGTTCTGAAATAATAACTCAAGGGATTGCTACTGGTTTTCACGTGTCATAAACTTGTAATTACTGAATAAAGTTACAACCTGCTGAACACTGCCTGAACCGCACTGCTGGAGGTGAAGGCTAATGTGCAGTTCAAGGAAGTGACTCCCTGGATCATTTAATGATCATGTAAGAATTACATATTTAAAACTGTGCTAATGCAATACTATCATTGACTTCACCTACATAGAATCAGAGAGTCACAAAACATTATGGACTGGAAGTGACCTCGAAAGATCATTCAGTCCAACCCCCCCGCCAGAGCAGGGTCACCTAGATAGAGTTGCACAGGAACACATCCAGGTGGGTTTTAAATGTTTCCAGAGAAGGAGACTCCACAACCCCCCTGGGCAGCCCCTTCCACACCAGGAGATGCACACTCCAAGCTTTAGCCAGGACAGCTGTACATGAAATACCACTGCTTTGGGCTTGGATCACCCTTTCTGCGGAAAAAGGACTCTACTGCGTCGTGCTGCCCCACACAAGTTAGATACAACAGTCCTGACCCTTATTTTACAGAGAGGAACTGAGGCAGGTTACTGAGAGAGGTATGGAGAGGTTACACAACATCACCACAGGTGCCGGTTTCAACTCAGTTTTGGTCAGTATTAGACAGCAGTCTCTCTCTACGTTACCGCACGACCTTTTGATTAATAGTCATGGAGTTAATTCCATCTTTTCTGGAATCAGTAGCCCCCACACCTGCAGCTGCACTGACTTAAATGGAAAAAACAGCAAGTCCCTTCATGTGCTCTACCACCGCTGAACTCGCTGTTTGGCAAACACGAGTACGAGTCCTCCCCAGGAACATTTCTTGGACAAAGAGAATCTTTGAGTGTCAAGGGAGGAACACAAATGTTGACAGTCACTAGATGTCCTGAGGAAGCAAATTCATAGACACAACAAATGCTGTTAAGACATAACAGAAGCTCAGTGCAGAGACCCTGACTGAGGACAACCAGTAAACATTGGCCTAAACACAATCCAAATCATGAGACCATTAAAATGGAGGATTAAATTTTTAAGCCTGTGCTTCAATCCCAGTGGTTTAATTGGAAATGAAGGGCATGCTGGATACCCTTCAGAAAACTGATGGTCTTCCAAGTCTGTTTTAACTGCTTCACTACTAATATCTGGTCTACAGTACACTTAAAATTCAACATATGGGTAAAGCAGTGGTAATGGTGTTGAGTAAAAAGAGCTGCAACTCTCTTATGGAGTAGTTACTTTAATGCAAATTTTGACCTAGATGGAAACACCATCCAACTTGCAGTTTTAGAAATAAAGTTCAGAAAAAATAATTGGAAACATGAGAACAAGTTAATTTTTCTTTAACATATTCAACTGTGTTTTATTTTTCATTAAGCCAATTAGGCAAATACTAAAAATACAGCTTTGACTACATCTACAAATATTTATGTTTAATATGAAATGATAAACCAGCAATATTAAGGCAACTGATGGCACAAACATTCCATCCATTTTATTTGTCCTTATCAATAGTGCAATATAGATTTCAATATCATTTAAGTTAACCTTTTTCCAAGTTAACTTGATATAATTAAATATTAAATAGTCAATATTTATCATGCATTAAATATTAAATATGCGTTTATTATCTAAACACTAAAATAATACTAAAAATAAAAATACTAAATGTAGAACCCCCAACTGAGAGGGGTTTGAGGGCCTTAAGGAAAGGTGGAGAGCAACTTTTCATGAGGGAAGCTAACAATGGAACAAAGGGGAAGGATTTCAAGTTAAAAAAGGGTAGATTTAGTTTAGATCTCAGGAAGAAATTTCTTGCTATGAGGGTGGTGAGGCATTGGAACAGGTTGGCCATGCAAGTTGAGGTTGCCCCATCCCTGGAAGTTTTCAAAGTCAGGTTGGATGGGTCTCTGGGCTACCTGGAATAGTGACATGTGTCTTTATGTCAAGGCAGAGGGGTTGGAACTAGATGACCTCTGAGGTCCCTTCCAACCTAGGCCATTCTACAGGTAGCTGTCTTATAGTTGTTTCTGTGTCTTTATAAAACTGCACCTATGACCTGGCTGTTACTGGAACAATTCTATGGAAAGCATCTGGCTTTTCCTGAAGGTTCATGTTTGAACTTGGAAAAAAAAAGTATTATCTGAGCAGATCTACTAAACCTGTAATTGAAAGCTAACCCTGAAGCTGTTATTCACATGGAACCAAAGCCAGGTTTAGTGAAATCTTTTGAGTTCAGAAGGAGTTCAGGAAAGACATTGGCAAATTGAGATATCGCTATGGACAACTGAGTGAGTTCCATTAATCAAAGCACCTCCTGGAGATAAAATCACTCCCTACTTAAGTCAGATTTTTTTAATTTAGTAAACATAGGAAGAATCACAGAATTGCAGAACATGAGGGATTGGAAGGGACCTCGAAAGATCATCTAGTCCAAGCCCCCTGCCAGAGCAGGACCACCTAGAACACTAGCTGCTTTTTACTTAACAGAGAGGGTAGGACTAATCATCATATTTTACAGGTATCAGACACATGTTTGAAATAATTTATGGCCACTCTACTACTAGACAACACCACAGACCATGGACATGCTGCGTTCATCTTATCACCAAGCTGTGTATTCCTGCTCATCTGTTAGCCACAAACAAGCCTTACAGACAATTATCTCAGCCTCCTTAACAAGGGAATGTGCTTTTAAATCACCCTGAGTTTTCATTAGAGCTCTGAGTAAATGATGTTTTAAAAGTGCCCCAATTTTGGTCAGACAGCTAAAACTGCAAAGACATTACTCTAGGTCCACCGATCCACAGAAGATTTCAGAGCACTACAGGAATCTAACACACAGGAAAATACTGATGTAAAGGGTATAAAAAATGACTAAAAAATGTTGGAGCTGGTTTGTCAGTGTTTTTGTGCTCTCTGGGTTTGTATTTCTTCACTTAAATACTTTTCACTTTCCATAAAGTTTGACATCCACAGCAATGGACAGCGAAATTTTATGAGCAAGCAAGAAAGACCAACAGCAGAAGACGCACGATGAAAAAGAGAGAAAGGGGGAATTGAGCAAAGTGCATATTTACTGAGAACTTACCGTTGACAACCCCGTATTTCTGAGCTATTAGCGCTGCCTGCAGGCTCTTCCCGCTGCCTGGGGGTCCACAAAAGAGAATCCGTGGGGTGAAGGGGGCAGCTGAGCGGTGTCGTGTTTGGACATAGGTACGAACTAGAACACGAGAGAAAGGCAAGAAATACTCTTTAGAGCCTATTTATTGAAAAGCTACAACAAACCAACCCAGCCCCACAGCCCAAACCGCGCTGGTTAATTTGTCATGTTGATCATCATTTATTGTATCCCCGAAACACTGAGACACTCCAACCCAAATGAGGACTGATAAAACTGTCATGTCAGCAACTCGCACCGAGAGGCACTTTAGAAATCTTACCATCATTACACTCCTATAGGTTCTTTCATCAGTAGATGTCAAGTCATTTTAAGGAGCGGATTCAATTAATAATTGCTCTTTTACCAGGTTTTTTTTAGCAGAAGTAATTTTTTGCTCGATAGGTAGAATTTCACCATGCAAATTGCAGAGGAATATAATTATATTTAATACTTTCTGCAGCTTCTGAACAAATATTTAAGTGCAAAAACTCGGGATGTTAATTTAACAGGACATTTTTCTGGCTCTGTGTGGTGATTAAGACTCCTAATTACAACATTACAGATCATAGCAAGGCTTTCATGACAAAATAAGGCCCTGACAATACATAACCAAGTATAACTACATTCTTTTGTCCATCATTAAACAATCTGTAAAGAATATTTGAGCTTCTCTGTCCAATTCTGCTTTGTTGGCTGCACTACAGTTTGTACTGTGCAGGAAAGACTATGCACGGGTCAATCCACAGATGATAAGAGCTTTGGAAAGACCAGAGGGTATCATAAGCCTGGCTGTAATACAGAGATCTGACCTCTTACCATCTCAGTCGTAATAGATCAGCAAGAAGCTAAAAGAAGACAAGGGTTGGCAGGGAGGACAACAAACACTCTCAATCTCCTTTGCTGTCTAGCAGGTTCACAGAGGAGAGCAGCTCGAGCCTGAGCACTAGCTAAGCAAGCTTCGCCGAGATCACAGAGCCCAACACCAAGGCTAAACCATGCCACCACATCCTGCCTGCCACAATTAAAGCACTTTGGGCTTTGATTTCCTCTGTAATTGCTCTGTAACAGAGCAATTAGCCCAGACATCTTCAGGTGAAATAAAAGACTCTCCAGACTAAAGAGCCCTTGTGCTAAGATGGTAATTTAGTCTAACAAATAGGACAGGCTTAGACATCAATGCTTGTATGAACTCTAAGCCCATATTTAAAAACACACGGAAGGACTGATGGAGAACATCGAAGAACAGAATCACAGAGCCACAGAACATTAGGGATTGGAAGGGCCTTGGAAAGATCATCTGGTGCAATCCCCCTGCCACAACCACCATTGCTAACACAGCGCTGTAAAGTAACTCACAATTTTTCTGAAGACCCTCTGCAAGATTATAAAACCTTTCTGTAATAAAGAAGCATCTCCAGCAAATTCCAGCCCTGCTATTTTAAGACAGCAGACCTCAAGGGTCAAGAAACTAACCTAAACTGCAGCCCTGTGGGATGATGCACATGTCTTTATGCAGAGCCATGGAGATACTACACTGTGGAGCTGAATTGGATGCCACATCACAGAATCACAGAACCTTAGGGACTGGAAGGGACCTCGAAAGATCATCCAGTCCAATCCCCCCACCACAGCAGGATCCCCCAGATCAAGTCACACAGGAACATATCCAGGCAGGTTTTAACATGGATCTGTGAGCACTAACTGTATCAAAGCTTAAGAGCCCAGAACATTTCATCATGCCAGGCAACAACCCCTAACAACAGTAATATTGATGAGAGATCCCCTCTCTCTTTTTCAGCTCACTCTGATGCAATCCAAATACTTAACACAACCCCCAGGAAGATCATTACAGAAACTCGAGTGTTTGCTGCATAGCTTCCTAAACCCCAAGTATCAGCTACCCAAGGAGCGCTCCAGTTATTCTGAACATTTTCCATAACCCAGTGTAGTGAAAAGCACAAACATTACAGGCAAAGCACCCTGCTTACAAATGATGCTTAATTTGCAGTAAATAACCAAGTTAATTAGGAGTAATGATCCCCTAGACAGTCTCCACATCTAATTATTCTTTAAAAAAAAAGCTGGCTGCTTGATGCAATGCAGAAAAAAAAGATCTAGAGAGGATTTTTTCATTCCGGTTTTCAATTTATCTCACTACATTATTAATTAATAATAATTAATATTCAGGCACTCACATTTTTATTTACAATTCAAGGCATGAATTCTTTATGAATGATGATATGAACTTTTAAATTTAATTAAGTAATTTAGAGGTAATTAATGTGTAAATTCAGAATATAAACTTCCAACTTGTTTATCTGAAAAGTGCTCCACTTGTTATTAAAAAAGACCTTTTTGAGATGCAAAATTACTGGGATATAACAGACCATCTACAGACTGACAGCTACAAAGTACATTATCAATAGGCCTTTCTGGCAGTTTTCCTTATCCTCCCCTTGAAGAATCAACATCAAAAGTCAGATTGCATTACAGTCAAGCAAAGGCAAACAAGAATTGTGGAACAGAAAATCCACCGGCACAAACAGCTTTTAAATAATGAAATGTTACCGGCTTTGAGCTTTGAGCTACTCCTGCTGCTGGTTATCAGCCTTGTGGAAGGTACTAGCCCTTTGGGAGGTGAACAACTGAGTCACAACAGAGCCTTTTAGAAGTAGTTCTCACAGAAATAATCGTGACGTTCCCTCTACTGAGTTGGTTGGTCTTTGGTAGGATTCTGAACTAAGACTTCCCAGTTATCTGCACGTACTCTCATCCTGTAAAATAATTAGCAGGAACATCCCAAAGACTGGGGGTCTGGAAAGGTCCAAAGTACTGGAGAGGACATAAATCATGTAGGAGCCATCTGTGTACACAATCCTAATCCTACTAGATTAGTCAGATTTGCTACCAAGGTACATCATTACCCTGTGAGAGGACATCCACGGCAGGCTGGTCTGCATTGATTGATTTCAAAACTTTTTGGTAGATCTGGAAAACCTCAGGGAAGTTTCTGTGATACTCCAGCAGTTTCTTTGACATCTCCTCTTCAGAGAGATCTGGTTTCACCAAACGTTGCTGTATGCACAGATCATCTGGCCAGTCAAAGGTCGTGTGGTACACCTCTGCAAGTCAGACACTGATTAGGAGCTAGGGGGATGATTTAACAGCTCCAAACAGTTAAACAGAGAATCAAAGCCTTTGTTTAAGCTTTACATTGGGGCACTAGCAGTAGCCTGTGCACTTGCCTCCCTACCTGTACTGACAGCTCGCTGTTACTGTGCAGATTCACAGGTTGGAAATGGCCAAGGTAACTGCCCATCAGTGTAGCCCAGACAGCATGAGCAGTGACAGCCAGGAACTGGAAGAGCTCTCTGAACTCTTAGACTGAACAAGAAGTCTGACACGTAAACCTCCTGTACAGCAAATAACCCCCTTTCTTTTAGTTACGAACATCTCTCCTGATTCCACACTCGTGAAACATCCAATTCTGAGGCGGATGATTGATCACGACACTCAAAAGACAGCACAAAGAGCAATCTGCCAGGCATTTAATGGAAGATCCCTAAAAACAGACCTGCACCGCAGAGATAAACCAGGATTAATGCAAAAGGGAACCTCACATGGGCAGATCTAGCCTTCAGAATTTCTGTACTGCCAAGGTCTACTCAAGGTCTACTCAAGGTTTGCAGGCTCAATACTGAGCTCTGCATGTTCCCATACTTTATTGGCACAGAAAATAATGCCATGGCAACACAAACTGTCTTCCAAATGGTTTACATTTATAAATGTGAATTCCTACTAGTTCTTAAAGGGATATCGTTTAAATTTTAATCCCATTGGTATTATAATATTTCCATGACCCAACAACACTGCAGTTTCTAGTGGAGATCAGCCATAAACACATACTGCACCTTCTGTGATGGGATCCAGCCTTTTCCCACTGTTCCTCTCAATCAGCACAGTGTCTGGAGCATAAAGCATAACTAGGCACAAGAGAAACAAAAAAGAAAGAGAAGAAAGAAGTGCAGCTCTTGTTAGTGACTTTATTCCCCATAACTGGTGAGATGTACCCCAGCATTAAAGATGGATTAATGCAGTTCAAGCACATTTGCCTCATTCTCCTTTCCCAGTGTTCTACCTGAAAATACTTCACTTTTAATCAGAATTTCACTCCACTTCACGAGCAGTGTAGTGGGTAAAATATACATCAATCCAGCCCAGTGCCCATGAGGACTGGCTGTCCCCACCATCCATACCAATTAACAAAGATCTCCCTTGCTTACACTGTAACTGAGCCCAGAAGATCACTGGAGACTGACTCTCTCCTATCCCACAAACAATTCCTTTTCACCTAGGTGCTTTGGCAGTGAGAGCACTGACGCTTTTTTCATGGGAAAGAGTTCAAACTTGATTAGAAAGCATCAAAAGATAGAGATTCTCTCTGTTCCTGAGGTTGCTTGCGGCTAATCATCCTCACAGCTAAACACTGTAATTTAATTACTATTTTCAGTACATTTAATTACAGCTTTCAAACAAGCTCTTCTTATGACTTTCTTCTCTGTATCAAATAGCTCTTTCAGACGCTTTTCTCCCTATTAAGGTACTCACACACTGTAAATCTCATCTCCTCTCAATCTTCTTTTTGATTAACTAGACAGACTGAGCTTTAAGATTCTCATTCAGGTCTTGGATGCAGAGATATAATTGTGAGCAAAACTCAACTTCAGATGTTATTAGCTATATTAAAAATACATGCAAGTACCAGACATTAAACAATTTTGCCTAACGCTGCTGCAGCGATTCTGAATTCTTCATTAACAGTCAAATCTCATCCAAATCAAATCCAAAGTGACAATTCATCAAGTTTGCTAACATTCCACTCACTATCCACTAGCAAGTCCTACGAGTGTTATTTTACGCTGTACTCCACACCGTCATAATCGTTTCTTATATTCTAAGTAGGTCATCTAACTCTATTAATTTGGGACAAGTGACTGCTTCTAGACGGCAGGGGCAGCTGTCAAGGTCTTGTCTGTCAGCACTTTGGCAGTAAACAAATGCTCCTCTCAAATCGAGTCAGAATCCACCCAGACTCTGAAAGGTCAAGCTTAAAATCACGAGTTTTCCATTTCACTTGGTGGAGTAAAGTTTGCTAAATCTGCGCTTTCTGATTCAACAGAAGGATGGATTTGTATTTAGGACACGAGGAATTGCTTTAGTCTAAGAATAAAGGCTGATTTCTAGAGATGGAAGCCAGAGAAAATGTAGAGCCATTCCTAGAACAGAAGCAAAGCTGCATGCAGCTGCTCAGAGATGTTTGCTGGAGTGGTCTTGAATCTACAGAACTCGATTGCATAAAAAGAAAAGGGTTCATGTGTGAGGTTTAAAGTCCCAGAGGCTACCTCAATTTTTGAGGGAATTTGAACCATAATGAAATATTCTACTGTCTGGTGACTCCGGTGTCTTCAGTATCGGTACTGAATTTATTGAGGATTTGGGGAGAGAAACATTTCTAGTCTTTCCTACTGAATGCAATCACACAGAAGCCGTGTGCTGCTTACCAACATGACTAGGAAAGATGCCAGATGATTGCAGCATCCATGCCTGTTCTTGATTTTCAGGGAAGCCTTCCAAAATCCATCCCTATCGAACAAAAACATGAAACAGTTATCGATTGCGGAAGAGAAAACCCCAAAATTAGCACTAAATATCAGTCCTATTTGCACAAAGATGACCTCATTCTGATCCCACAACAGCACAGTCTTTGTTGTGGATGCCTGCGAGAGAAGAAAGCAAGCAGGGAGCATTGATGTTTTTGTGAAACAGCATGCACTAAAACCACTGCCACCGAGCAGAGGCACCTTATGCACCGTAGCCATGAATCTGTTCTTCACGTTACCATCTGAAATAAAAAGGGGGGGGGGGGGGNTCTCTCTTGAATAGAAACAACTCCAAACAATTTCTACAGTTTTGAAATATTCAAAAGGATACCAGCCCACACTGTGGATAAAAAAAGAGGCTAAACAAATTTAAAGACAGATTTAATGCCAAGAACAGTGAGGGAAATATGCGCGCTTTCATTATTTTCTTAAATTATACAGGAAAACTCACAGTAATGGAGCCGGCGTTCCCAGAGCTAATGAAGCAACAGAGCAAAAGAAAGAAAAAAGAGCCTTTTGCTCCCTTAAGTCCTTGTTATAGCCAGCTAAGTGTTGGATTGAGCATCTTTAAAAAAACATTTACAGATCCGTAAAACGCCGGAGGAGAGCTGCAGCCTCACTCCATTTCGGGGTGATGCAGTATTTGAAATCTAATCCACTTCTCAGTCTTGGTTCTGAATCACAGAACATTAAGGATTGGAAGGGACCTCAAAAGATCATCTAGTCCAATTCCCCCTGCCACAGCAGGATCCCCTAGATCCAGTCACACAGAAACAACCCAGGTGAGTTTTAAACATGTCGAGAGAAGGAGACTCCACAACCCCCCTGCGCAGCCCCTTCCAATCCTCTGTCACCCTCACTGAGAAGAAGTTCCTTCTCAGATTGATGTGGAACCTCCTCTGTTCCAGCTCACGCCCATTGCCCCTTGTCCCATCATTAGATGACACTCAGCAGAGGCTGGCTCCATCCTCCTGACACCCACCCTTCACATATTTACAAACATTAATGAGGTCACCCCTTAGGCTCCTTTTGTCCAAGCTCAAGAGACCCAGTTCCTCTCTAATTTATCTATTAGTTGCTTAACCACACGCGTCACTATTTTTTATGCCTCCAAATAACTTCATGATACTACTATAGATCTGGAAACCATCTTTGTACAGGAATAGAGAAGATAATTTCATTTGCATTCACTAGCAATCATTCTCATCTCCCACATAAACCTGGAGCTCTGGCAGCATGGGGTCCAAAGGTTTTAGAAGTATTTCAGGGAAACATATCTCCAAGAGTTCCGTAGGAGGAAATCAGGACATTCCAATTATATGAGAAAACAGAGTAGACTATTTAAAATTCCTTAATTATCCTCCCTTCAGGAACATGTCATCCTGCTGAGAGCTGGAGAAAATAAGAGACTCAGGTAACTGCAAGCCATTTGGCCACTCCCAGTGTTTGCTCTATCGAATTAGAATGAACCGCTGGCTAAGGTCACACGGGTGCCCAGAAATCAATTTATCCCCCGGGACTTGCACGAGGAGAAGCTGCACAGGATTTTCATGGTGCACTAGGAACTTCAGCACTATTGGACCAGATGATCTTTAATGTTCTGTGATTCTGTGATCTCAATACATTGTGCCTGTGCTCCAGGTATAGAAGCCCAGCTCACCTTCCGTGGAGAAAAGGCATCAGAGCTCTGAAGCCAATTTCCACAGAGCACAGCCCTGGCTCATCTTCTCCACCCTGAACGCAACACTTTTGAAAACAAAACCAAACCAAACAAACATCACCTTCAGCGCCCCGCAAACCCTCCAGCTTAGTGCTCAGAATCACATCCCAAGCAACAGGCAGTAAACACGACGTTGTATTTGAACACCACACAGCAAACTGTGAGAGGTTTATGTACCCGTTCCAAAGGTCCTTAAACCAGGCAACAAGCAATTTTATGGTAAAAGTTTTTGCCATGCAGCAAAACAGCTCGAGAAGTAGCTTCCTGCAAGAAGTGCTTTCTAAAAAGGCAAACAAAACCAGTTAGCATTTTGGATCTTATTTCCAAAGGTCTCTGAGTCGCCGGCTAGCAGTCAGTTCCTAATTAGAATACATTATCCATCTACTTGACACTTCAGTGAAATGTCTATTCCACCACCGAGCCGCAGCTTTGTTCAGAACAGGTTTATTGATATTCTGCTGCATTCCCTCTCCATACCCCCAGTGGCTTGGTTCTGTTTTATCACACATCAAAAAGGCCGTATGCTCAGGGCACCCCATGCACAGCTCAGAGCTGGAGGTCTGAACAGCTGCAAGTAGTATGGTATCACAGGAGGGACAAGCTCCAAGCAGATGTCACAGATAAAAAAAAAGGGGGGGGGAGGGAAGAAAAGAGTAAAAAGGGAGTGTGGCTTGGGAACGAAGCAAGAGGAAGCAAGACACAGCAGAGCAAGACCTGACTTAAAATATGCCTATCATGCTTTATGCAAACACTGGTCTTTTTTGCCCTCCTGACTGTCATTAAAATGTAATTAGTAACTTCACATGGTAAATTTGTTGCTTTAAGAAGCCATCTATTTTTTGCTCTTGATAGCAGTAACCTTACATCCACGCGTGGATCGCACTTGATCACATCAAGGCTGGAACAAAGGCTAAAAGCGAGTAATTCTGCGGCGTCTTTACTCTGTGGTCATTGTTCCCTCTTTCAAAGTTCCAGCTTTTGAGCTGGTAACTCAAACCCTTCCCACGTGAAGACTGCTCTAAACACAGCCTTCTGCTGCACTGTTCCTTCTTTCAGCTGGAAATTCAAACCCTTCCTACATGAAGACTGCTCTGAACACAGCCTTCTGCTGCGGCCTTAGTGCCAGGTGAAGTGCTCCACGGAAACCCACGCCACGCTCAAAATCAGCAACAAGGAAGTACTTTTAAAGCCACCACTTTCCTCTCCAGGTTTAAGGAACCTGGAGAAAAAGAAATGCTCAAAGTCATCCCCAAGTGCAAACCTCTGCTCTCAGCCAAAACACCAAGCCTACACACATTCACACCTTCCACCCCAATAATGACAACTCGGATATTCAAGATTTCTCTTGTTGTTTGACCTGAACATCTTAATTATTTTTAATTCCAAAATCCAAAATGGACTTTGTCTCTCAATAATGAAAAGGGACGGTGCAAAGAAAGAACGAATTACATGGCACATCTGAAAGAAACCCCAGCCCCACACCTCAAAAGCAAAAGGCATGAGTGCTGCTGCCTTTGGGAAAAGAAGCCCCCATGGCTTTTCCACATCATAGTTCAGTATTTTTGAAGAAGTATCACACACCTTCCACTCCCACCTGAAGAAAGGGGACCACAATGCAAAAAAATATCATCAGTCAGAGCTTTGCCAGCACGGATCAGAAATATCTGAGATTTCCAGACAACAGCAGACTGAGGAGGGCAGTAGAAATACTGGGAACCGAATGCCTGCAGTCCATCAGCACCAGCACTGGATGATGCTAGAAGCTCAAACTTTACTGTTTTTCACACTACAAAGAACCTTTTCTTCCCCATGTTTGAGTAAGCTGCAAAGCTATTTTAAAAAATGGCTTTGTTTTCTTCCTGGAAAACAAGAAAAGATGGTGAATAGGCACATTCTTTCCGCAGACACCCTATGAAACATCTCTGTCCTCACATGGAGTTTCACAGAGACAACATGACCATCTTGATCTGCCAAGGCAAAATCAAGAAGACCAAACAGCTTTTGCTCTCTTTGCCTTCCCTTTCAAGGACAGCCACTGTGCTTCTGAACTGTTTAATCACAGAACATCAGGGATTGGAAGGGACCTCGAAAGATCATCCAGTCCAATCCCCCTGCCAGTGCAGGACCACCTACCACCTAGACCACGTCTTACAGGAACATGTCCAGGTGGGACACATAGCACACATAGCAACCTCTTCATTAGTCTTCTCCAGTTCTACAAATTCCCTCCACACCAGCAGCAGTGAGGTGCTGCAGCCAACTTGTGGTAACTCTGTAAGATGAAAAGTCCTCGTATCAGCTCCTCAAGTCGCAGGTTCTAACGTAATGCTGGCAATAAGTTTTCTGTGTATGCTGGAAGACCTACCCGCCCGATCCCTCGCAGTCCTACCTCCGTCTGTATTAGAAGAACACATAACACGGTCTCAGCAGAGCTGTTGATCAATAAAAATTTTCTCCTTAGAGAGCGCCTGTGACATCTATAAACCTGTGTGTGTCAAACAACAGCACAAAAATGTCTGTATTCCTACTGTCAGTGGGATGAGAGTGGTACAATTAATGCCAAGCCAATGACACCACAAGGAGAAATAAAACAAACAGCTGGTGGTACTATGGTCCAACATACCGCTCCTCATCCATTAACGCTGTCAGGGCAAATGTGCTGACTCATGTTTTGAAAGAAATGGTGTAAATCTGTTCACTGATGTGAAAAATCCACAGTACTAATTCTCTTTCCAATTGCACAAAGAAAATATTGCCATGAGGGAGCTGGGGCTCTTTAGCTTGGAGAAAAGAAGACTGAGGGGTGACCTCATTAGTGTTGATAAATATGTGAAGGGTGGGTGTCAGGAGGATGGAGCCAGGCTCTGCTCAGGGGCATCTAATGGTAGGACCAGGGGCAATGGGTGTGAGCTGGAACAGAGGAGGTTCCACATCAATCTGAGATGGAACTTCTTCCCAGTGAGGGTGACAGAGGATTGGAAGGGGCTGCCCAGAGGGGTTGTGGAGTCTCATTCTCTGGACACGTTTCAAACCCGCCTGGACATGTTTCTGTGTGACTTGGTCTAGGTGGTTCTGCTGTGGCAGGGGGATTAGACTGGATGATCTTTTGAGGTCCCTTCCAATCCCTAATGTTCTGTGATTCAGTGATTAAAAGGCACAGACACCCTTTCAAATGGAAAGGCCAGTGTGAGAAAGTTTCAGTGACCAGGGCCTATTCATTAAAACATTTGTGATTACCATCACAATGTTGGGAAGCCAAAGACACATTTTTCCTTAACAGTAACATCCACTCCATTCTTGCTGAATGTCAGGGAAGCTTTATAAAGGGGTATTTTTGCTTCTCTCAGGTCTGTAAGCCACCTACTGATTTCTGTGTGGCTGCTAATAACAACAAGAACATAAAATGTCAGCAGGACACTCTGCAGCCGTTGGCATTTTAACCATCTTGTCACCTTACTGGGAGTTTACATGACCTCATACTTAAAATAACAGGCGCTGAGAGATCCTTCCCTCCCTGTTACAAGCACAAGTCGAACCACGCCAACAGCTAGAGAAAGCACAGGACACAAAAAGCACTGGGTGGATGCAGCCTCTGGAGAGCAATGGGGTTTGCACATCCATGGATGGTTTGTAAAACTCACTGCAATGGTGCCACAACAAACACTGGAAAAACAAGCTGCTGAAAAGAGATCTCCTTTTTGTCAGACAAAGAGACTTATATGACCAAAAAACCCCAAAGCATGTTGGAGAGGTTTTAGAGCTACTGTTACAAAAGCCCTAAACCGAAGAGCTATTCACCTACGTGCTGGTTTACAGGAGCTCCTGCCATCCTGCAGCTCTCCCCAGACAGCATTAGAGGACAGACTGCCTTAGCAACCTTTACTTTTGAGAAATCACATGAGAAAATATTTAACCAAAACTATTGAAAATAGCAGGGTTATGCTGGCATCTTCCCTGTCCTACCTGCTAACTACTAGTAGTACAACCCAAGGAGCTGAGGGGAAGCAGTCAGCACAGCAGTTTCTCTCTTGGGTTTATCATCTTTCCAACTCACTTTCATTTCTACAGGTTTAAAGATATTTTACAGACGCTCACTAGAGGAGAAGTTTCACTTGAGATAGATGTTCCACATCTTGCCACAAGGACAAGACAGTAAATCACCCAATCACCTGACTCGCTGTAAATCCAGGCTCTCTCGCTGCACTGACTGCATAAACAACGTTGACTTCCTCAGACGTGGTTGTTTTGCTGCTCTTTTGTTGGTGTACCCAGAGCTGACAACACTGGTTTCTCAAACGTTCCTCAGCCACACTCTTTAATTCAAAGTGTCACAGAAGTGAGTAAGATGCTACACCACGGGGTGGGGGGGTTAAACAGGTTCTCCTGCCAAATGAAAGGCCTCAGTCCTGTGTGAGTTTAGTACAGATAAACAAATACATCAAATGCCACCAGTCAAAATAAAAGAAACCAAAACAGTTCAGTGAAAAAGACCTTCAAGAGAACCAGACAGACACAGACAATTCAAGCACGGTGACTAGCGATGACTTTTCCCAGTAACATTAAACACCAGGAGGTAGTATTAAATTAGAATGGAATTCTCATGCAACCAGTGGCTGAGATAAAGGGATAGACTGAAATTTAGCTACTGCTAGCTCTAAGCTGCTTGGCTGAAGAGACCAGCACACTACCTGTTCTCCTGCAGCTGTGTGTTGACAACAGAAATACAGCACAGACAGCTTGTCCTCTAGGGCAATTTAAGGGATTATATCTCCAGCTATTCATTCCCACCCTGATCAAGTTACCCTTCCCACAAGCCAGGCACTAACTGACCAGCTCATCCAAAGACTCCTCGGCAATCATTCACACTGTGACTTCTAAAAGCCAAAACATTCACAGAATCACAGAACATCAGGGATTGGAAAGGACCTCGACAGACCATCCAGTCCAATCCCCCTGCCACAGCAGAACCACCTAGACCAAATCACACAGGAACATATCTAGGTGGGTTTCAAACATCTCCAGAGGAGACTCCACAGCCCCCCAGGCAGAGTTTTTTTAGTCCTTCTTGTGAGTTTTCTTGATGTTTCTCTGCACTTACAGTCACACCTGCACAACAGAATTACCCTCTTAAAAAGCATGAGGCAACAGCCCAGCCCCCAAGATTATTTTATTTACATGGATGCATCCAGCCTGCAGATCATTGCAGATGACACCAGAACTCACAGAGACAGAGAAAGAAGTACAAGAGACAAGGTTTTCAGTATTTCAGGTTTCTCTCATTGCTAAATGTTAAGAAGCTTCAGGAAGCAATTTTCACACTTCAATTCAATGTTACTTACCAGCCCTGCTTTATTCAACCAACAAGGCAGGTGATGATGGTGCTGAGAAGCAACAGATTTTAGGAAATCTATAAACCTTGCAATACCTCTATGAGGTCTGGAAGTTCTAGATATCCAGTGACCCAAGGGTATAGGTGTGACAGTGAGTGGTCTGAAAACACATCTTATTTATCTGAAATAAGCTGGCTAGTCCTTCATGAATGGAACCTGCTTTGGACTGGACTTTTTCCTCTCAAGAAGTGCATCACATGATGTGCAGGCCTGGCACTGGTTAGAAACAGGGTTTTACCCATGAGATTATTATGTCTCTTAACAAAGAATCCTTTCTAATGGACTGATTATGGACTGTAGAAACCATAAAAACATCAGAGATTTTAAAGGAAGCACATGAAAGAGGTTTGGACTTCCTTGAGCCAAGACATTAATTTCAACCAATATTAATCTACTTAAGTTCTCTTTTGGTTCCACGTTAAAAGTCTCTCCTTAAATTAATGCTAGGGACACTGGGGGGAAAAAGAAGAAAGC
Organism: Rhinopomastus cyanomelas; assembly: GCA_013400115.1. NCBI lineage: Eukaryota > Metazoa > Chordata > Aves > Bucerotiformes > Rhinopomastidae > Rhinopomastus > Rhinopomastus cyanomelas. Next base: position 1,142,859 of record VXBP01003652.1, read on the forward strand.
AAGGCACATGTCTGTGAATAAACTAAACCTATTCAGGTGCCTGTCTGTGTAAACTAACAGTGAACATACTAATTATTACCCAGAAGAGGATATATCCAAATGCAGCTTTTCCTAACACAGGAAACAAAAAAGCCACAATGAGAAACAAAATTGAAATGAGCAATGGTAGACTCTTTTTCCCCCCCCTCCTCAATAAGAGCTAAAAACTTCAGCTATTGATTTTTATCTATTTTCTGTTTATCTGTTTTGTCCACTGTATCTCTGCCAGTTGCCCCAGGCAATCAACAAAGCTATGCTTGTTCAGCCTTTGATCATCTCTGTGCTAGAAGATTAGCATATGCATACTCTCATCCTCCCCTTTATCCTGTTAATAAAGCTCCAAACTCCCTCTGCTGATGTTCAAGAAAGGAATCTGCTCCAGAGCCCCCAAAGATTTGCCCCCATTCCCTCCTCTGCTCAGGACTCGGAATGCTAACTACTATGCACGAGTTGTGTAAGTGCTTATCCAGCGGCCCTCTGAGGAGCAATTCTTACTTGTTTGATGCAGTCCACGTTTGACAGACGTTCCTGGATCAGATTGGCCCAAAGCGCGTTGGGAATTTTCTAAAGAAAGAACAAAAAAAAAGGCTGAATATTCACAATTGAGTTCAAAAGGAATTTTACCGTGCAGGCACGCCACGGTGAAAGGTGAAGTGAGATGTCTTCTTAAAAATAGATAAATCTGCCCCAAGTCCTGAGTCATTAACATAATGAATCAGAGAGTTAATAAGGGCACAGGAGTCAGTTTGAAAGGTAAGTTGAACACAAAGCCTGCACCCAGGCTTTTTGCCCATGAACATGGAAACAGTGCCAAGTTGTGCACAGTCACACACACATTGAACAAAGGGATCCAGAAAAACATCACGTCTTTTTTATCACAGTCTTTTTTACCACAAGCACCTGATGTCAGCGGAGTCTGCTGTGGTGATCTTAGCAGCCATCAGCTAAGACAAAGAGAAACTCCAACACTGAGCATATTACAGAAAGAGTCTGATTTTCAGGAGGTTTGTTTCATATTTCCCAATAATTCTCACTCTTCCACCAACTTGAAAATGTATGTAAAATTTGCAGGTAATTTTAACATTAGTTTGTTTATTTTTAAAGTCAGGAGTGTGAAATGGCATGTGCCAGTATTTCCAGCTATGCCATTTCTTATTGTGACTACGACTTCAACAGTACCTAGACAGGTTTTCTAAGACAGCGTCTGCTGACAGAGAAAGGAAGTTCTCTTTCACTTAACAGTGTGAGCTTCACTCTTTGCTCCATGGAGTTCCATAGATTGTGGGTTCCCATCTCTTTTTGCACATAATCACAGAATGACAGAACATTAGGGATTGGAAAGGACCTTAAAAGATCATGTAGTCCAATCCCCCTGCCAGAGCAGGATCACCTAGACCAAGTCACATAGGAACATGTGCAGGCAGGTTTTAAATGTCTCCAGAGGATGAGACTCCACAACCCCCCTGCGCAGCCCCTTCCAAGGCTCTGTCACCCTCACTGGGAAGAAGTTCCTTCTCACATTGATGTGGAACCTCCTCTGTTCCAGCTCACACCCACTGCCCCTTGTCCTATCATTAGATGACACTGAGCAGAGCCTGGCTCCATCCTCCTGACACCCACCCTTCCCATATTTATCAACATTAATGAGGTCACCCCTCAGTCTCCTTTTCTCCAAGCTCAAGAGACCCAGCTCTCTCAACCTCTCCTCATAAGGGAGGTGTTCTACCTCTGTGGCTCTGTGCTGGACTCTCTCCAGCAGCTGTGTGTCCTTCTGGAACTGAGGGGCCCAGAACTGGACACAAGATTCCAAATGTGGTCTCACTAGGGCAGAGTAGAGTGGGATAAGAACTTCTCTCAATCACTAACCACCCCTCTTCTGATCCACCCCAGGATGCCATCGGCCTTCTTGGCCACAAGGGCACATTGCTGGCTCACGGTCATCCTGCTGGCCACCAGGACCCCCAGGTCCCTTTCTCCTACACTGCTCTCCAACAGGTCAGTCTCCAACCTAAGCATGTAGATAGTTATGATGAAAACACGGTTAAGTACGCAGAAAGATTTCATAACAATCATCAGATCATAAAAAAAAAATGTCACCAGCAAAGGTGGAAATGCCCCCAGACATACAACAGAGCCCAGAGTCTTCATCTGGTTGTGGAATGGTCAAGGTGGCCCAGTCACACAGTGGGATTTCTTGTTTTGTTTCTCTCTGCTGCCCGCAGCTCACAGCACCTTTCCCAGTATCAGCCATTCACAAGGCAACATCCAAGCGGGCAAAAGAGAAAAAGGAAAAGAAATCACTGTGTTTCTTGAATCAGGAGGTCCCACAGGGTGGTGTGTCAAAGCCTCCTGCAGCCCCTCGCTGCTGGAGCCTGGGTCTCTGGCTTTGAGTCTGTCACCTTCCAAAGGTGCATCATGCTGCTATCAGAAACAGCCAGTGTCTCGCTTGCTCCTTTGATGTGTCACATCAAGTCAGGCTGGCGACTGCCGGGGGTCTACTCTGCTAAGCCTTGCCAAACCAATTTAAACCAAAATCACACTAACTTTTTCCAGCACAGTGATATTCTTAGTCCTCTTGGTTTTTTTAAGCAGGGTTTATTGCAAAAACAATCAAGGACACACATTGCTGGTATTTGAGTGGTTTAGTTCCTTCTGCTCCTTGTGGCTTTGTTCCAGTCTCATTTCCTGGTCACTTTTCCTCCTACTGAGCAGTGGCCTACAAAATCATTTTCAATAGGCTGCTTGCAGAATGCCTAATGATTCTACCAGAAATCATTAAATCTGCTACAGATCAGACAGCACATTTACATTTTCTCTCTCATAAACACTCCCATAAATTTATCATGAGCCTGGTAGATGGGGCTGCACCTCCCAGCAATCCGTGCTAACGGACGTAACACAGCCGAAGACTTGCATCTCACCTGAAGAGCTCAGAGAGCCTGTCTCAACATTCAGCAGCGTGAAGGGAAAGAGCTGCTTTGGTCTCATGTTCATTGGTTTTATGTTCAAAGCAATTTTCTATGCACACTGGTTTAATCACTATTTCCATACTGCTGGAAAACCCTACTCATTCATGATTAATTTTAAATACTCCACATTATTTCAGGGACGTCATCCTTTAACTCACAGGCCACATCTACTCAAGGTTCTATTTCAACAAACTCTTCAAAAAACTGCTACTTTAATTTTTTGAGAGGGAGCAGTTTCACTAAAGATTTCTATTCAAAGCTTTGGATATATTAAAACCTGCCTGGATATGTTCCTGTGCAACTTGGTCTAGCTGGTCCTGCTCTGGGAGAGGGATTGGACTAGATGATCTTTCAAGGTCCCTTCCAATCCCTAATGTTCCCCGATTCTGTGATATTTGTTCTGAAAACAGCTCCAGCTAAAACCTGACACCTCTGAATTAGCACCTTGGAGGGAAAAGCACTTGAGTTTGAAGAAATTTGGTTTAGTATTCTGAGAACCATAAATATTTAGATGTAGCTTGTGCAGACAAAGCCACACGAAAAGCTGGTCTTCGTCACATACACACAAGACTGGAACAGCTCCCATGTCTTCCTTCCTAGCAGCTTGTCCTGGAACAGCTCAGGATGCTGAACACACACAGATAAGGTTGGTTTGGGTTTTCCTCTCTTCTGTTATATTTCTTCTTAAAAAGCACAGGGATGTGATGCAACTCTTGAGCAGTTTGAAATCATTAAGCAGTATAGAAACACCTTAACTGCAATTTAGTGGAGAGTTAAGAGCACACCTGGCCCACAAGCCCACAATTACCACAGTTAGTTCAACTTCTTATTTTACCCAGTTAACAGGAAAAGTGAAACAAGCAATAGCTCATCATTAGACTTCACTATAGGAAAAACCTGAAGGTGCTTCCTATTAACATTATAATAACTAGAGGTGAGGGAATAATTTGCAATGATTTATCCGAAAACGTAGTCTCTTTTTCTGCTCATGGAATATTTATTGATGGCTCCTGGTTCTTCCAATTTATTGAATATTCAAATCCTATTTGACTTCTTTTTGGAATATTTTTACACGTAGAGCGATCACATTCTGCTCTCAACAATCAATATTTAAAAATCAGTACCTGAGCTCTGCTCATTAGCAAGTGGCTAGGTTGTGGCAGGGAACGGCTGCATGGCCAACTTTTAAATTGAGCTTCATGGAATAATCAGGTCTTTTCAATCCATGGCCTGCCATGCGTTCTAGTGCCAGGGAAACTCAGCTGCTTTAGTGTTCACTGGGAGCAGACACAAAAGAGATGAAAGCTTGGCTGAAGATGAGTCAGTAACATATGTGAACAGGCATTTGCAGACCCTTTTTGCAGCATTTGTCCAGATCTAATGACATTGGCCTAGCGACCTAAAAACAATTGACCTTTGGCACTGAGGTTAATTTAATCACAGTAACTTTATATCACAGGATCACAGAACATTAGGGATCGCAAGGGACCTCGAAAGATCAGCCAGTCCACAGCAGGATCACCTACACCAAGTCACACAGGAACATACCCAGGCAGGTTTTGAATGTCTTTCCAGAAGGAGACTCCACAATGCCCCTGGGCATCCCCTTCCAGTGCTCTGTCACCCTCACTGAGAAGAAGTTCCATGAAACTTATCTCTAACACCATTAAATTGTGTTATATGATCTTCATACCAGACTTTCAAAAATATCATCTTAGTTCCTGCTTTTCCACTTTCCATTTATTAAACTGCTTTGGCCATGGCTACAACTTTTTGATGCCCTGGTTGTATGAAAGCTGGTCTAAACAGCTCTTGTTGTCCTCCTGAGCAGACACTTAAACCCCATTAAGGCTAATGGACATTATGGACGCTAGAGGGGTCAAGTTCAGCACTTCCTTCAACAGGACCAGGGGTCAGTCTCAGCAACAGTAGATTTAGGCAGCAGCTAGGAACTGGTAAGGGGAAACATAGCCCCTGAGATGACAGTTTGGGTACCATTTATGTCATCATAAAGCTTGCATTGATTTAGAAAAGGCAAGGAGTTCTCTCCTCACTTTAGTAGTTACACTTGAAGAATCAAACTGACATAGAGGAACAAAAGAAATGATTTAGTGAAAATGTTCTTCTAGGATCTGACATCTCAAAAACAAAGGCAAACCACACAGCACTAAACCACCACCAGCTTCTGCTCTTCGGGCACTCCTCACCACCTGATTAGCCTTGACATTTTTGACTTTCATCTTCTGCACCATCCATCTTTTTAAACCAAATGAGCCCAAAAGGACACCCTTGAAAGTGCATCTGTACAGTCTGAAATATGTTAATAATTACAGTAATTAAACCAAAGGGAATTTTTGTTTTAAATTCTCCCCCTCCAAGTTGAAATTTATGAACCTAGCAAAACAATCTTCAATAATTAGCACAAAAATTTCAAAGTACATCTTCTCGATAAGAAACATTTTATATCAGCCCGGCCGAAAGGAAACTGCTGAGGAGAGTCCAGCACAGAGCCACAGAGATGATGAGGGGAGTAGAACACCTCCCTGATGAGGAAAGGCTGAGGGACCTGGGGCTCTTGAGCTTNAAACCTTTTTGCCAGTAAGTTCAGTGAGTTAAATCAACTCTTTTCTCTCAGATGTTTAGGTGTGGTACTCAAGCCATCTCCAAACTTCATTCACTAATTCAGTGTAGCAAACACTTCCATGTTTTCAGGCTCTTTTTCTAAGGAAAACAAATATGGATCTACATATCACATCATCCACCATCTCAGCAAATTGTGATTCTGTTGGCCAATTCCAATCAAATTTAGCAGTGGTCTAGGATTCTCATAGATGTGAAAATGCTTCGATTATTATGAAAATATGGAATGATAAATCAAACTAGTGGAGACTTGCTAGAGAAAGTCAGAAAGCCAGACTTCTTCCACTATATTTCTCACGGAACACCTTGATATCTAGAGAAAGGAATCAGCTGAAAGGGCAAGAATCAGGGAAGCTGAAGAAGTAGTTGAGATGCTTCTCTGTATTCAGGATGCTCTTTCAATATAATTTTCCAATCTTTGCTGCTCAATTAATCCTGTGGGTCATCACATCTAGAAAAACTGTTCTTTGGATCAGCTCTTTTGAGTATCAATTAGGAGGCCCAAAGGGAAGCAGGAATGGAGTTAAAAACCTGTCTGGAGCAAACCAGGTACTTGGAGTTGACTAGAGGATATCAAGCCAAGGGTTAAATCACAGAATCACTCAGGTTGGAAAAGACCCGCAGGACCATAGAGTCCAATCATCCACCCTATTCTACAAGGTCACCCCTAAACCAGATCCCCCAACACTACATCTAAGTGTCTTTTAAACTCATCGGGGGATGGTGACTCAACCACCACCCTGGGCAGCCCATTTCAGTGCCTAAATGAGCTCCTCAGTCAGCTGCTACCACCTCAGCTCAGAGCTTCCAGGCCTTTAAGGAACTGGCTGGATTGTCACATAGCCCTCTGGAGTTAATGCACCAAGTAAGTTATTTGTGTCACACCACAGAGAAATCAACGTTCTTGGCCTACGTGTTTTCCAGAGCATTTTGTACCAAAGGAGGCATCAGAGATTAATACTTATTTGACTGAGATTATCAAGTGTGCCGAAAGAGGAGACACTTTGTTTACTGACAGGACAAACCATCCTTCAGACTGTACTGTGCACACCTGGACTTCTCTAAATTCTGTTGCTCAGGTCTAAGGTTGTTGTTAGAACCTCCACTGCTGTTCCCAGTCTTCCACTCCTGTCTCTGTCTTATGCCTTGACATATTTTTATCATTGTTCCTATGTCCTTACCTAGCAGAGATTACCCTTCTCTTAAAGGCCCTGTGCCTACATGTGGTCCTGCTCTGCCAGGGGGATTGGACTAGATGATCTGTCGCGGTCCCTTCCAATCCTTAATGTTCTGTGATTCTCTATGGCTCAGAGACACACCACAGACAGAAGAATATTAACTCTGATCCACTCAACTCAGAACAGTGGAAAGCATGAGAACACCACAGAATTCCTCTTCTGTGACATAAGAACTCATGTTATTATATCTACACACCTCTTTTCTTTCTTTATAAGCCTTCGCTTCCTTTGTCCGCGCTAATACTTCCTTGAATAACAAAGTCTCTGGGGAGATTCGTACGGCATCCAAGTGTTTACAAAGCCACATCGCCTGATGGAAGAAGCAAAAAACAACACAGGTTGAAACGTTTGAAAGCAAATGAAGCCTTTTTTTCAGCAGGCTGCAGAAAGAGAGCACTTTCCTGGTTTGCCGTGTAAGTATAGAGACTGTACGTGGAACTTTAAGCAGATTCTTATAAAGATTTTCAAGCCTCTACAGCTTTGAATGAGATCTTTTTCATCTCCTGTGCTATAAAACAGATTTTAAAGAAGAAAGCATTCTTCCTAGCATGCACACCCTACCATCATCTGCCGTTTCTGCAGTCAGCTTGCTCTGTGCTTCAAAAACACAACTTCTGTTTGTCTGCTGCTCTTCTATCACTTAGATAATTCTGAAAATTATTTCCTCAGAATAAAACTTTCACGAGACATTTAAAACCTTCCCTGTTGCTGTGTGACTTGGTCTAGGTGATCCTGCTGTGGGGATTGGACTAAATGACCTTCCAAGGTCCCTTCCAATCCCTAATGTTCTGTGATTCTGTGCATAATGGCTTTTGGCTGAGCTCTATGGAAAGTGAAAGGCAAAGAGACGGTGTGACAGCGCTGACCATGGTGCACTTACCACTGTAGTTTTCCCAGAAGCAGGTGGACCAAGCACACAAATTCTTGGAGCTGTGAAACAAAAATACATGAATGTCAAGGTGTGGAAGAGTAAAATCCCAATCACTTTCCTCAAGGTGATCACAATGAGACAATTATTTCAGATGGAAATCTGTCTGATGGAGACTTCAGGATTGGGGTCCACCAGGGGAAAAAGAAAGATCACTAAGGCAGTGGCAGCTGGGTCTCCCTTTAATCTCCACGGTCAATAAGATTAATACTCTGACTAAACATGCCAATTAGAGAGGGAGATAGAAGGTGGATATAGATCACTCAATTAGTTTAACCGCATGGATAGTTTAGTGGGTGAGCCACAGCATGAGCTAGAAACGTTTCTTATCCGAGTTTGACATTTATTCCCAAATCACTGACTTGGATCCAATACATTCTGTGAAGAAAAAAATATTTTAGCTTTTACATGCATCAGGAGGACGAAGCCAGGCTCTGCTCAGAGGCATCCAGTGATGGGACAAGGGGCAATGGGTGTGAGCTAGAACAGAGGAGGTTCCACATCAATATGAGAAGGAACTTCTTCACTGTAAGAGAGACTGAGCTCTGGAAGGGGCTGCCCAGGGGGGGTGTGGAGTCTCCTTCTCTGGAAACGTTTGAAACCCGCCAGGGCATGTTCCTGTGTGACTGGATCTAGAGGATTCTGCTGTGGCAGGAGGATTGGACTAGATGATCTTTCAAGGTCCCTTCCAATCCCTAACAATCTGCAGCTCTGTGACAATTTAAAAGTGACTCTTGTCAAAACTGTAGAATGGCTGAGATAAGAAGAGACTTGTTGAGATTGTCTCCTCTCATTTCCCTTACTCAGAACTAAAAACGCTGTTTTACTTGGGCAAAGCTTTTGGCTCTCATCACAAAACACATGCCATTTCACTTTTTAGTTTCATCTAAATAGGTTGTGTCAGGATTCAAAGAAGATTTAGATACTGCCAAATCAAGTAGGCTCTACCCTTTTTGACAGCTACCTTCAGTTCCTCTAGTCATCATCAGAAGTTGTTTTCTTCATCTCTGTATCTTGTGTTTCTCTACTGCATGTCCCCCTGAGGGGGCAAGGTGGTAAAAATACAACCTGCTTCTGAGGAATTTTTAATCTCATGCACACAGACAACACAACAGGTATCATCGCTGTAAAGCTTCGCTGGCAACGCATCGGAGGTCAGACAAAGCAAGGGAAAGGGAGTAACTAAAGAGTTACTGGAAAGTGTTTGGGACTTTTTTCCATGAGCACACCTGGGCTGCAGTCCCTGGAGGTGTCAATCTCTGTCAACATCTTTGATGTATTACCCCTATACCTCAGGGAAAAAAATACTCCAAACTCAACCAGACTATCACAGAATCACAGAACATTAGGGATTGGAAGGGACCTCAAAAGATCACCCAGTCTGATCCCCCTGCCAGAGCAGGATCAACTAGATCAAGTCTCATAGGAACATATCCAGGCAGGTTTTAAATGACTCGAGAGAAGGAGACTCCACATCCCTCCTGGGCAGCCTGTTGCAGTGCTCTGTCACCCTTCTCATATTGATGCGGAACCTCCTATGTCCAGCTAACAGAAAGGACTGATAAGTATTTGCCGGGAGGTCAAAACAGAGGAATGATCTACTCATCCAAAAACCTCTTTGGCTCTCGACAACCCCAGGAGATCCTGTCTGATGGCAGCAGACAGGAAAGGATGTGAAATGTATTTTTATGAGGCTTTTTGTGCATTGAACAGTTTATTGGGCAGGGGCAATTTTTAACCATACATGAAATCCAAATTACAGATTCATTTTTACAAAGTTATCTGACTTGGAAGGTTTAAGGAGAAACTCCCCCCTTCTTGGTTCTTGCAAGTGCAACAGAACTAGTACACAATGTAGGAAAATACTTTAAAAGGATACATCAGCTGTTTTTATCCCCTAATTTCTTTCAAATGTAATGTGATTAAATCCTCGAGTTTTTTTTTCTCTCTCTCTTTTTTTTTAATTTAATCTAACACCTTGAAACTCCAGCCCGGTACTTAGGAATTATTTATAAACAGCGCCATAAAAGAGTGCTCGGGTGCCAACACTAATCAACTTCTTCAAACCACTTCAAAGAAAATCAAAAAACCTTTCCATCCACAGATCCTTTTGAGGTTTAACTAGGAGCATGATTTAAAATTCACAAGAAAACCCTTAGGTATTGAAGCTTTAATACACAGCTTTCTTGGACAAACGTTTGATAAGAAACGAAACATACCATTATATCCACCATCTCATGCTTTAATATTGCCCAGGGCTACTGTAAATGCTCACTTTGTACTAAATCTGGTTTTCGCTCTGCTTAGTGGCTGGCAGCAGATGGGGCAGCGTAATTCACTGATTTACTCATTTGCACACTTGTAAGGCTCCTCGATCGCCGGCTCCCTAAACATATGACACCAGGGCACAACCAGGACACCACCGTATGTAATGTTTAACCCCCTCCAATCAGGGGAGTCAGTATTTCATACTGGGGGTCAATACCAGCAGCTAAACGATGTCAGGGAAAACTAGCAAATGCCTTTTTCCTTGAGCAACAAGTCGTGTTTCATTCCATCTCGAGTCTTGATGAGAAGTGAAAGGATTTACTCTTGCAGGGAAAGTAAATTTTAACATGCACCATCTTTAGTCTGGATGAGAAGTTACAGGATTTGCTCTTGCAAGGAGAGTAAATTTTAGCATGCAACAACGATTTTAACAATAACAAAACTAATCCTGGAATAACACAAGAGAACAGCTGGGTTCACTGGGTTCCACAAAAGTTCAAAAGATTCTATGAATAATATTAATGCTGCAACATTTGTTTAACTTCTGAAGAGAAATCCTTTGTCAAGCAGGAAGAGCACATAGGACACGACTAGCATACCTGTTTTATGTGTCTTCAGAGGTTGGATGGTAAAAGAAGAAACCACAGAATCATAGGTTGGAAAAGATTCTTGGGATCATCAAGTTCAACCATTAATCCTACTCTACAAGTTCACCCCTAAACCAAATGCCATTTGGACCCTAAGAGTCAGCAGACAACGTAGGGAACACATCTCTTTGTACAACAGAGAACCATCAGGGCTCATACAGTCCTTAAGGCCTTAAGACAAACACTTGGCCACACACCTGACCTACAAGGTTTTCAATATGGTTATTAGCTATAATCATCATCAGACTTGTTTATGTTTTTAAGAGTGCTTTAGATCACAGAATCATAGAACATTAAGGACTGGAAGGGACCTCAAAAGATCATCTAGTCCAACCTATCCCACCACAGCAGGATCACCTACATCCAGTCACACAGGAACATGACCAGGCAAGTTTTAAGCACCTCCAGAGAAGGAGACTTCACAACCCCCCTGGGTAGCCCATTCCAGGGCTCTGTCACCCTCACCATGAAGAAGTTCCTTCTCTTATTACTAATTGAAAAGGTTTTCTAACTTCACACCTGGCATAGATGCAATGCTTCTTTCCCACACAGCTCTGCTTCAAATTTTCTCTAGGGCTAAAACTGTCTAGCAAGGCAAGATCATGAAAATTCATCGCTTTACTGATGGCTCTAATAAGAGATTTTTTTTCCTTCTAAATCATCAGCACCTTCCACCATCATCAAAAAGTAAAACCAACTCCGCTACAGATTTCAGCTCCACTATTTTCCATTTAATTTATTCTTAAAACAACATTTAGCCTTTAAATTTAATTGGAATTCCTTTCCTTTCTTAATAGGTTTTTGCAGACCAAAAGCAGCCTATTTTGCCTTCAACAAACAACTGCTGTAGTTCTATCTTTAGCCTCTAAGTGCTGAAGTCATGATATGGAAACCTGCCCAGTTCTGTTCAAATAGTGCTGGGGGGCTTGAGGACAAATGGCAGCTCCATGTGAAGAAATTTTACCGGCATTCTATCAAACCCTAATTGGACTAGATGGTCTTTTGAGGTCCCTTCCAGTCCCTAACGTTCTGTGATTCTTCTGCACATTGTCAACGGGTCGAGAGAATACATCGATATCAGAAAAGGCTGGACACAGTTTGCAGCATTAGATTTTTTAGTTTATTTTCTATTTAGCAGCATTTCAATCAACATTCATCTGATCACCAGCACTAATAGCTCACAGCCCCTCTAGTGATAATGATTTCATTGATGCTGCAGCAGAACTTTCCTAATGGTTTACTCTGGTTTGAAAGAAACATCAAAGCAACGTGACACCAGCTCTCCCTGACAGCTCACGCAGAACAGAAATTATGGTTCAGTTGTGCATATCCAAATATAATCTGCCTAAGGGTGAACAGTTTGTAAATCAAATAATTTGATTGAGGGTACATGCTTCTCTCGCACAGAAAAGAGACTTCCTACTTCATTTCCCGGGTTTTGTTATATGTGCAACCCCACCGCTCCTTCGTCTGAGATGCCACTGAGCACTGGAACTCATTAAGAGCAGCTAGTAACAAACTAATCAAAAACCCAGAGAATCTGCCAGCCCAGGTAGAATAGGAAACCAAATTTACACCTGACAAAAGGAGTAATTAGCGAGCTTAAAGACAACAGGAAATATCAGATGGGGCACAGAACACATTAATAATTGATACACCAGAACTCTTTGTTATTCCCTCAGAGGGTTTCATTGTTATAACTGTTAAAGTGCATTTTTGATTAGATTACCCACTAAAAAAGAAATTAAAAGCATCTTGCCTATAACTCTTCGAAAACGCTCACCTTTTTTCCTCCCCCACACCCCTCCCCTCAAGACACAACCTGAAAACTTTTATCCATCACCTGCCATCTCCAGTGCAGCTTTCCAACAGCTGTTTACAAATAAGGAATTGAACTATTTATGGCACCTCAGTTTTCACTTACCATCATCATTGTTCTGCTTTAAATGGTCTATCATGAACTGAATTGGATCGTCTGGCTTATGAATTAATAGTTCTTCAAGCATGTTCTGAAAATAAATAGGGCAGAGTCAGAGGAAAATATCACACAGCTTTGCAGTCTGGATGTATCATGTTTTTAAAGAGATGTTACATTAAGGATCTTAAAGAGTTTATAAATGCTTATTTATTCTCTTAAGACTCCTTTCACAGACAAAACTGAGACTAAGAAGCCTACTTTTGATGCTGAAGAACTGAAATAAATCACGGTCAGAAAACTGCAGTAAGGAAAAAAATAACCTATTTCTTCCTGTTTATTTACGACACAGACACTGGAGAGGTTTGGCGTGAGCAGTCTGGTTGAAAGAGAACAGACATAAAAAACCATACAAGATGTTTCAAGACCAGAGTCAACTTAAATTAGTTTCTCTGCGGGGCAGTTAAACCTGCTTCTCAATCACATCCCCAAATTTCTGACTAGCCTAGAGGACTGCGGAACAGACAACAACAGCAGGAAAAAGCTAAATCCCAAAACACCAAGCAACCAACCAAAGCCACAAACACAGCACAGCTCACTTCGGCAACCATACCGAGTCTCCCTCAAACATGAAAAGCAGGGGACAAAAGCAGAGCCAGAGGGAAAAGGCTTAAAGGATTTCCTTCAATATCTAGTTTGAAGCTCATTTTCCTATTAAATGTTTGAGGTCATACAGGGCCCTGCCTCAGCTCCCATCGACAGCAGCAGGGCTCTTCCACTGGTGTCAGTGAGGAATAGCTTTAGAGGCAGAGAGGGGAGTAACACGGAGAAACACTAATACCATGGATTTTCCTCCAAGACACATCAGCCCAGCCAAGCAGTGAGTAATTAAAATGAAGCATCAACACCAACTAATGTTCTTAGCTTATCGCTCAAAGTACTGCAATAGAACATTTTCCCCCTAAAAATCAGTCGTAACACTTTCATATTTGCAAGTCAATTCCATAAAGTCTGTCTATTCCATCACATTTTATATTCCAGCCAACTGATTGTCTTTTATGTGAGTGGCCTCTTACATTTTGCTACTTCATCCACTTCATTAGGATAATTAAAACACTCGATTTTGTACATAAACTGTTTCACATACATGTGGTGTTTCAAGGTCTGGGTAGCACACAACATAAAGTATAAAATGTGTATTATTATTGCAAGTTAATTTCAAAATTATTACTTCCCAGCAATATTTATGTAAACTAAGAAATCTAGATTTGCCTTTGCAATTAGCAGCAGCTTTAAAAATAAACAACTTTAAATCTGGTCTTATTCGGATTCACAGAAAATTAGGGATTGGAAGGGACCTCGAAAGATCATCCAGTCCAATCCCCCTGCCAGAGCAGGATCCCCTAGATCCAGTCACACAGGAACATGTCCAGGTGATTCGGAATTGTTCAGGCTGGCAGTGATTGATACTACAACTATTTCATGCCCAAATCCCACCAGAATGCATTTACTTCACTTTATTCACCTCTGCTAATCTCAGTTTCATTCTGCACAAGCAGTTCTGTTAGTCTCAGGGGGTGGTTCAAGTTTTGGGTCTCTCGTTTTAGGTTTCACATGTGGGGGTTTTATAAATGTTTAAGTTTAGGACAATCACTTCAAGCTGTGTGTGTTTGTACCACGGCAGAAACAAGGATGAGAACTGTGAATAAATCCCGTGGTTTAGGTAATACGAGATCCTGCAGCTGCATTCAATGTCTCACTAAGTGCAACACAGATTTTCCATTAAAACCCTTCAAATATTATGGCACGCTGGTCATACTTAACAGCCTGTCAGGTATATTAAATAAACAGATAAAAGGAAACAAAAATAAGCATTAATGTGTTTTCCAGCAACAATCTAGAAAATAAAAAGGCCTTATGGCACAGACAAGATGAGTTAGCAGCGGTCATGGGGAAAGTCTCTCAAGTTGCCACCTCAGAAGAGCACCAGAGTATTTCAGCCCTCACACAAACGGCAAGAGGGTTTGTTTCATAGAATCATAGAATTATTCAGGTTGGAAAAGACCCTTGGGATCATCGAGTTCAACTATCAACTCTATACCTTACAGTCCAGATCCCCCAACACGACATCTAAGCGACTTTTAAACGCATCCGGGGATGGGAACTCAACCAACGCCTTGGGCAAGTTCCTAGAACAAAACTTTTCTCTAGGGCAGGGAAACCAGCGCTGCTGTTTACCGAAATCGCAGCGACCTGAGGAGAGTGATTCTTTACTTGAGACACAGAAAAGCCCCAACAGCAGCAGAAGGAACAGGTTTATGCGGATAAAGGAGCCGCAGCGCGCCCGATCCCTCACCAGCTTAGGAAGGGTAAAACCCGCCTTTACTTCTCACTACCTGCCCCTCACTTCCCTTCCTCCACCCCATTGCCCTCCCAGCCCTGCCGGTCTTTTCCCGGACCCAACATTTTCTCCTCTCCTGTGGTCGTCGGAACCCAGCCGGCGTTCTGCTGGAACACGTTAATTATGAAGACGAAGAAACCCCCCCACACCGGCCCGTGCTCCGCCCCTCGTACCGGGACCGCCCGCGGATGGAGACGGCGGCGGCGCTGCCCCCTCAGAGAAGCCCTCTGGGGCCGCCCCAGGCCGGTCTCGGGCCTCCCCTCTTCGCAGCCCCTCCCCCCCCCCCTGAACCCGCCAGGCCGCCCCGAAGTGGGGTTTGGCCATCCCCGCGGGTCCCCCCGGGCGGTCTCAGCACCATTCACCTGCAGCAGCTGGAACAGTTCCTGCTGCTCCGCGTAGGCACCTGCGGGCGGCGGCCACGGCCCGGCGGGAGCCTCCATGGCCGCCCCTAGCAACTAGCCCTGGCGCGCGACGCGTTGCTAGGGAAGACGTCATCACCCCACGCCGCGCGAGGGCACCGCCCCGCTCAGTGCCAGAGTAAAAGCACTGGCGCGCTGAGGGGTCGCGCTCCGTGACGCCATCGAACGGCGACGCACCCCACCGTCTCCGCTGGGTGACGTTGCGCGGTCGCCTGGGAGACGGCGGCGCTGTAACCGGGGCCCTTGGGGAGCCGCCGCCGCTGCCCGCCCGCCACCGCTGAACCGGCCCCCACCGCTGAACCGGCCCCGTCGGTAGGAGCTGCCCGGGGCTGGGAGGGAAGACGGGGCTTAGGGTCCCCCTCGGGTCCTGCTGGCGCTTTAAGCCGCGGGGTAGGGGGCAGCAGTTTTGCAGCGGTGGGAGAAGCCGCCCCGTCCCCACTTGGGGCTCTTCCAACATCCCCACTCCGTGTTTACTCCAGCCCCACGCGGGCTTACGGTGTCCCGCTGTCACCATAGAGAACCCCTCTGGAGAACCCATCAGGGCTCTCCAGCTATTCGTGTAGCTTCATTACTGCCTCAACTGACTTTCTGTCGCGGGCTGAGGGACTGCAGAGCTTTAAGACAATAAATCTCTTGGTTCTTGCTTTTTCTCTCCCCAGTTTTCTGCTAACCCCCACCATTCCAGCTCAGGTAAAAGTTCCAATTACATATTGAGACTTGCATCAGTTCTAAAAAATAGCTTCTGTCCTCTCTCCAAACCCAGCAGGAGGAAAAACCATGAATGAGGTAAAGGAGGCGCTAAGAACCATAGAGCAGACCTACAAGCTCTTCCTGCAGCAGCAGTTCACATTTATCGCAGCACTGCAACACACGCGAGAGAATGCACACGACACCATCGGACCGGTGGCGAGCATCAGCCAGGTACACGAGTATTCCGCACCAAGTTCTCTGCCGATGAGAACGCAGTGCTGTCACACACCTGGGGCTACCTCAAGGATTAAGTTTTCATGAAGGGAAGGTGCACAAAACCTCTCCTGTAACATCTGAGTGTAACTGTGCAAACCAGTAGCAAAAGATTAAGTAGGGGAGAGAAAGACCTGCATTCAGTCTTCCCATTTGCAGAGGAGGAGTTTTATCACTGAGCATCACGTTATAATTTAGTCTAACACCATCATTTTGCTGCTGAGGCACAGCCAGAAATACAGGGTACAAGAAAACCATCAAACCAACCTTCCTTCCCCAGCCACACGTGGAATCTCTAATCCTTAACTGGCAGTAACCAGCACGCTTGCCTCTTCCCCCTGGCACCGCTGCTGCTGTATCTTTCTATAGTGCTTATTAAAAATAACGGCTGTGTTACAGAGGTAGGATGATGGACTGAGGGCTGAGAGTCCCAGGTGCAACAGGAGTTTTCTGGGCTGGTAAGTGAATTGTCTGGAATTTTTATAACATGGGATGTTTTCAGCAGTGCCAAGAACTCGGACCTGCAGGCAGAGAGGGGAGAAGAATCTAAATAAAATTAGAACTGTGGCTTTGAGACAGTAGAATCCCAGGCACAAAACCCAGATGGATGCCAGAGCCAGAGTGAAAGCCAAGCTGTTGTTAGGATTAGGACACAGAAGTGAGCTGGTTGTCTCTTCTTGGGGCTGCTTCTAACAGAAGGGCTTTGCTTCTATCATTGAAGAGGATCATGACAGCAATGGCATGGAACTGTTTTGCTGTTTCTAGTGGTGTGAAGCAGGCAGAATCACAGAACACAAAACATCAGGGATTGGAAGGGACCTCAAAAGATCATCTAAGTCCAATCTCTCTGCCAGAGCAAGGTGGAAGGACTCTTTATTGGGGGGGTAACACCTCATAGCTAACAGCTTCAGCAATTACACTGATCCACAGCATCATTTGTGATACAGGAACACAAAAACTTAGTGGTTGCAAACCATACTGCATGGATGGTCCTGACAACCACATTACTCCAGGGGAAGGACAGGAAAAGGAAAAAAGCAAGTTACTGGGGCAGGGGCTGGGAAAAATTGGTGATGTGTTATGCAGGAACTGAACCACCACCTAACATAGCCCACTGGGGACAAAACAAGGCATCTCCTTCATTACCTTTCTCCTGAAATCAGCCCAACCTTGTTTGTAATTTTGCAAGAGAGGGCACAGGAGTAAAAGCAACAAATGCAGAAAAGTGTGTGGGCTCAGCCTCCAGCTGACCCGAGTACCGGCCTCCTGTGCTGTGAACAGACACTGCAGAGAACAAATTATACTCTGCTTGAACATGGCTGGAGTTCTAGCCCCCAAGAGCTGTATGCTGTAGGATTTTCATGTTCAGTGATGACATTTTTCAAAGAAAAGATGAGCCTGGAGTGAGATGGAAAGGGTGAAAACCACCCTGCGGTCAGGCAATGGTAATGGCTCCTGAAAGACTGGAATAGGGGATAAAGTCAAATCCCAGGTGCTTTTGTGAGACAAAGCTCCTCAGTCACTGCTTCAGCCAGAGATTCAAATTGCCCAGTGAGTCCCAGCAGCAGCTGGGCAGCCCTCACAAGCCATCATTCCAGCCCTGGTTATGCTGGTGCTCGGTGGTTGATGTGGACTAAGAGAAGTTGCTGTTATCCCACCAGTGAGCATCCAGGCCAGAACGCTACTCTCTTTAGCACTGTGTCTGCTCACAGCAGCAATAAAAACTCCTGCCACTCACACGGGCTCAACGCGCAGCGAACAGCGTGAAAGGAGGAACCTGTAGTGGAAAAGGACCCTTAGGGGCCATTTGTTATTTTTCTTACAAACCTGCTGAAAATCTGCCCGAGCACACAGCACGGCTCCTCTGTATGCACGAACCGTAGCGGTGTCGGAACAGCTACTTTGTTCTTGTCTTGAAATCTTGCAGAAGGCACTGAAGGTGTTAGAGTCTGGCTCCGGCTGCCAACCAGCCGCTCAGTGTTTTATATTCTGACCACTCGGGTCTGAAGTGCCTGTAATTTCTTTGGAGAAGATACTTAATCTCTTGGCATAATGTTTCATCACGCAACGCCATTCACTCTGAGTAACAAAAGTGCTCAAGGCAAATGGGGAATACTGCTGGAACAGGTCAACGAGGACAGTTTAGGTTAAATGGGTTTAGTTTGCAGTCACAGCTAGTGGTGCCGAATAAAGAACCAAGAAGAATGCATGACACAAGATCATCACTCCAAACCAGTGCCGGTTTGGTCGCTGGCCTCACCTCACACCACACTTGGCAGCTGTGGCAGTGGCAGAGTGTACCCTGCAGAGCAGATAAAACTCTACTGACGCTCCTTCGGTTTCTACAGTGCTCACAGCAGAGCTGTGGTTTTGGGGGCAGTACCCCTACACCTCCTTCAGAGAGGGAGGAAGGCTCTGGGAGGAGCAGATCCAGCACCCCAGTCTCCATGATGAATGGCAAGTGAATGACTGATGTGTTCCTGTGTTGTTAGTACCAGCTGTTCTGGGTTCCATAGTGGCTCAGGCCTGCAGAGTCCTGAGAGAGAAAGCAGCTTCTCTTTGCTAACTGTACTTTGCAGTGTAAGTTAACTGATTTAACAGCTGCTGCTCTGTCTTTCCCCATGTCCAGGTGCAGGCCTACATGGACTATCACTGTAATAATTCCACAGACAGGCGCATCCTTCACATGTTCCTACACATCTGCTACGAACTAAGCAAGCTCTGCCAAAAGCTGGAGACCACATTCTCTGGTAACAACACAACCAATGGCATTTTGGAGAGGTGCAAGCTGCTCCTTAACCACAGCAATGATCTGAGCACCATCCGAGCCAAGTAGGTCTTTGTTTCTTTGAGGTGACTGGATACCAGGGGACTGTCACAAGGACACATATTTCTCCAGGCTGAACAGGGCTCCGGGGGGCCCTTCTTTTGATCTTCCAGTACCTGAGGGGGGCCTACATGAAGGCAAGGGAAGGTCTTTTCAAGAGGGTTTGTATGGATAGGACAAGGAGCAATGGATTCAAGCCAGGAGCAGATAGATTTGCGCTGGATATTAGAAGTTGTTCTTCAGTGTAAGGGTGGCTGATTCCCAGAATGGGCTGCTCAGGGAGGTGGAGGGATCCTCATCCTGGAGTCATTTAACATCAGGCTTGATGAGGCTCAGAGCAACCTGACGTAGGCAGAGTTGTCCCTATGTAGAGAGGTTGGACTAAATGACCTCTAGAGGTCCCTTCCAGCCTAGAACATTCTATGATTCCCACTCGAATTTTCCATCAATTCTGCAACACCTTTTGCAAGGGCACAAGCTGATACCCTGTTCACTATCCTGGCTGTTGGGGAAACACTGCCAGGCTTCAATCACAAAAAGGGGTTTGTTTGTGTGTTCACTCTTTGTAGCAGTGCATGGAAAGGCATGTACAGGAGGCTGGTGCCCTGAAGTCCCACACAGTGCTCAGGTGGTTCATACTTCCTTCTTCCTGTCCCTGCTCTGCATGTAGCTCATTTCTGTGAGGCAAGTGTCTGCAGAGGCTCTTGCACTCTCTTCCAGATCTAGCCCAGTGGCCAGGATGGTTGCTTGGCACGACTCACTTCTCAAGACATAGCTCTATCTGTGCCTCTCTGTTTTGGGGAAATGGCTGGCTGTGAGCTTCTGCCCTTCGCAGGGGTCTTGCGGTGGCACCGTGGGCTCACCTGGGCTGCAGGGCTGGGACTACTCTGCCAGCTGTTTCCTTCTATCCCACAGATACCCCCATGATGTTGTGAATCACCTGAGCTGTAATGAAGCAAAGAACTATTACGGAGGTGTGGTGAGCCTCATCCCCATCGTTCTAGACTGGATAAAGGAGTGGGTAGCCCACGTTGAGAAGCTGCCACGGCACAGGATGTATAACGTGAGTGGTGGAGATGGTATCTTCCAGAAGAGCGCACTCCAGGATTCACCAGCTGGAGCAGCCGTTTCCCAAACAGCTCGTTCTGGGCACCTTGAAGCTCAGGCCTCAGCTGTGAAAGTGCAGGGGGGAAAACAAGGCTGGAAGGAGCACCTGAACTACACAGGAGATCGCAGAGGGAAACATAAAGATCCCTGGAGACCTCCAGGCAGACATGCCTTTTAAAGGATCAAGGTTCACGCATCTTCTGCTTGCCACCATTAATCAGGTGGCTCATTAAAGACAGTGAGACAGCCGTGGCTATTTTCAGCTCATTCCTTTTCCAACTGCAAGTTAAAATGCCTGTGCTTTCCCTTTCTCAAGATGAGAATCTGGCTTGCCTGGCTTTCAAGGCTGTTAGGAGGCTTAGTTCATTAAAGCCGCAAGGCAACTGAAGCAGTCTCACGCTGCTTTGGTAACAGCACTCGGCAACCCAGCACAGCGCTGGGAACAGTTCTCTCTCCAGCTTGCCTAGGGAGAAGTGTCAGCAGAGTCCCAGGCTCCCCCAGTTCTCCAGAGCTGATGCACATTTTTGGTGCTGCTTTTACTCAAGCACAGTTACCTACAAACTTCAGATCTCAATAATGCAGTGTCTTCCCTTTATCTGACTGCTCTTTTCCCCTCCCACAGGCAAATTAGCTCCTGTTCTTTGCTTCCTGCTGGAGGACACTCCTGAGTAAACTATATCCTTTTGCACATCTTAGTTTGCTGAAACTATGAGAAAGCTTTTGCCTTACAGTGACCAGATTTTGGCAAGAAGGAGCCAAATAAGAAGGGAGAATTAATACAAAGGAGGAGCGGTAGCTCAGATGAAACAGGAGGTATTTCAGGAGCATTTGTATTCCTCACATAACTGGCTTTTGCACTTTCCCTCCTCCTTTATCCACTGGCAGTGCAATACATCCATCCTCACTGGAGTAGAAGCTTGTATTTAGGAAACATGATCCAACTGAACTGAGCCTTGGTGAATTCAAAATGGTAACAGAGCTTGCCAGGGTCACAGAGACTCCAAAGGACCACTAGGGTCACAGACAGCAGAATGTGACCATCAGCCGCTCGGGTTTTACTTGAGAGCTCTGTCGCAGAGGCAGCTTCAGGCAGAAAAATCAAAGCTGCTCACAGCTGCCCTGTTGTGTTTCATGTTGCAAGGACAAGTGTCCAATGACAGCTGCTGCCTTGGAAAGTTTTGCAGCAGCAGCAAACGCTACACGGACTAAAAGATGGCAAGTGCTGGGGACGCAAGAGATGCTATTCCCAGATCTTGTTTCCAGCCTTCTCCTCACCCTGTCATATAGTTTAAATTTGAACACACAGGCTCTGTTGAGACCAAAATTATCCTCCAGATTGTAGTTCTCAGCTTCCACAGTACAGCACAGCACCAAATGCCTGTCAGAACTGTCCCATCAAACCCTGTCTGCCACCACCCCAGTCCTGCTGTTCAAAATGCCAGTGCAGTTGTCTGTACTTGACTAAGGTTGTGGTATAAGCACGAAACCATTCCCAAACACTGATTTCCAGCCAAGCCTGGTCCTTTCAATCAGTCTTATGAAGCCAAAATGCTAAGACACAAGCAGACAAATCACAGAATCAGAGCACATTAAGGAAGTGACCTCAAAACATCATCTAGTCCAATCCCCTCGACACTGCAGGATCACCTAGATCCAGTCGCACAGGAACAGATCCAGGCAGGTTTTAAATGTCTCCAGAGAAGGAGACTCCACAACCCCCCTGGGCAGCCCCTTCCAGTGCTCTGTCACCGTCACTGGGAAGAAGGTCCTTCTCAGATTGATGCGGAACCTCCTCTGTTTCACCTCACACCCATTGCCCCTTGTCCTATCATTGGGTGCCCCTGAGCAGAGCCTGGCTCCACCCTCCTGACACCCACCCTTCACTTAATGAAGTCACCTCTCAGTCTCCTTTTCTCCAAGCTCATGAGACCCAGCTCCTTCAGTCTTTCCTCCTAAGGGAGGTGTTCTACTCCCTTTATCATCTCTTTGGCTCTGTGTTGGACTCTCTCCAGCAGTTCTATGTCCCTCTTGAACTGAAGGGCCCAGAAGTGGACACAGTATTCCAGATGCAGTCTCACTAGGGCAAAGTCGAGGGGAAGGAGAACCTTTCTTGATCTGCTAACCAGTACCTTTCTGTTCCACTCCAGGACACCGTTGGCCTTCTTGGCCACAAAGGCACATTGCTGGCTCATGAGAGCATAAAACTTGCAGCCTGAGGTTTGGTAATGACATGACCAGAATCTGTTGGAAGGCTGCAAAGTGAAGTCTCACAAAAACATCTAGACAAATTACTTAATTTCCATACAAGTTCTCCTCTTCTGGAGTGGATGGACACTTCAAAAGACACAAAGATACAGCAAGAATTGTTTTTCTCTACTACAAATCAAGCTGTTTGAAGAATTTACATAAACAGGATGTAAATGCCAAACACAAAAGTGCAATAAAGTTTTACTTTAGCTTCTGTGAGCATAAAACTGAGAAATCAGGCAGGGCACCAGACTGACTTACCTCGAGATCTGACAGCTAGTCCACGAAATAAAGGCTGCTTTGTCATTCAAAGGCTGAACTAGAGCTACAGACTGGCAGTAGATGATCTCAGGAAAATCCCAGTACCTGTAGGCTCTACGTTATCTCTGTGCTCTCCTTGATGCAGCTACAGGTCAAGGCAGGCTTGGGTCACTCTGCAATGGAGTCAAAACACTCTGTACATTAAACATTCGCGGTTCCAGCGAGTCTCAAGTCAACAGGGCTGAGTACAGCTCATCACACCCCAGCAAGTTCACAGCAAGGGTCAGGGCTTGGTGCTGCGAACGAGGGAGAGGGGAAACTGGCCATCGCCGAGCTGTCACTCTGGTGGATGAGGAGCGAAGTGGCGAACTTCGTGGGGCCTCTAGTGGCCACGAACGGGAAACGCTGCGGGCCAGGGTCCTCCCGAGCTGAGCGTCTGCCTTGCCCCAGTAACGACCCCCAGTAGTGGCCAGCAGGGAAAAGGCTCCAAAAACATTTTAGGAAAAGCTGTAAGGCGTTCTGGACTCCCTGCGTGGCTCCAGAACTAGAGTTGCTGGGGCCGAAGAGGACTGCAAGAAAGAAGGTTCCGTCAGGTCAGGCTGATGGACACTGAGCTAACGGCAACCATCAGTCAAAATTATCTGCAGAAAAGTTTGGTCTGAAAATCAAAACCTTTTGTGAGTGTGAGGGCTAACAAAGCTTTAACCTGCAGAGCTCCTGTGTGATAAGCACATGAAGAAAGCAACTCCTGCTGATTTTCTGGAAACAGAAACATCACTCTTACAGTCCATCACTGCACCAGCACCAAAGCAGTTCTGATAAATCATGATCAACCAGCAAAGATAATTTAATTTACTGAAATTCAAGTATTTCCTTCCCCAATGCCTATTGCACATTATTAGCTGGAAGATCAACTACCAGGCTCATACTGAGCCCTAGCCACTAAGGAAGATGCTTTATTTTGCTCCTTTTAGACCCAAGCAGATGGACTGCTCTAACAGAAATACTGACTCTGGCAGGAGCAGCTTTTCAGTGCTAAGCTTGTTAAAGGATATGCAAAATGGCTATCAAAGCTACTTAATGCTTTGCTTTTGGTTTGCTTACACCACTGAGAACTTATCCTGGTACAAGAGGCCCAAAATCAACTGTCTCTACCACCTAACCCTAAGCTAATCCATATTGTCCATACAAAACTCTTCCTGAACACTGTCAGGCAGCCAGAGCCTGTTCACCAACAGACCAAGGCACTCATACCTTCCCCCTGCACAGCAAATGTAAGGATTATACTGCTCCCCAGGAATGCTGAGGTTCATGGAAGAATCTCTAAAGAGCTTTGAACAGCCGTTCAAATACTAAATATTCATTTAAAAGAGAAACAAGAAAACCAATCCAGTAAGAAAATGCCAGTCTGGAAAAGGGAAAACAAAGGGAAGAGAAGGACCTCAACCTACCAGGTTAAGCTGTGTTGTACAACAGCCCCGAGCATTCCCTGTCCAAGAAGTTGTCCTGTGTGTGCAGCAACTCCTGAGCAGGGTACAGGAAAGCATCTCGATGGGGACGGAGCCAGCCAGCAGACTTCTGACAGCATCTCCAGCTCTGCAAACAACAGTCTCTGACATCTTCAGCTACTGATTTGTCTAATTGCTGTGTAGTCTGCAGACTACACGCACAATCTGTAGAGAACGCCGACACGCAGCACTGAGCCATGTGCAGTTAACTTAGGGGTGATACCCACATGGCATCATGAGTTTGTTTTTCACAGGGGAGAATAAAAACCAAACAGCTTTGGTTCTCTGCAGAATCACAGAACCATCTGAGTTGGAAAAGACCTTTGGGATCGTCGAGTCCAACCATCAACCCTACTCTACAAGTTCACCTCTAAACTAGATCCCTCTAGTTTACTACATTTAGGTGACTTTTAAACACATCAAGGGATGGTGACTCAATCAGCACCCTGGGCAGCCCATTCCAGTGCCTGAGAATGGGAAAGAAGGAGAAAAATGGGCTTCTAACAATCACAGAACATCAGGGATCGGAAAGGACCTCGAAAGATCATCCAGTCCAATCCCTCTGCCACAGCAGGATCCCCTAGATCCAGTCAATGGGTCCCATGGAAAGAGGGGCAGAAGCACTGATCTGCTCAGTACTACACAGATCATGGAAGATGTTCAGATACTGACCTTGTTCCTGTGTGTTTTGTCTGAGCACAGCTCGGTCCCCGAGAGGTCAGCTTGCAGGGAATTTAACACAGAGTAGTGCAAAACAATACATTTTATTTGTTCACAGTTAAACACAAGCAACTGCCTTGACATTTTAGAACATTCTAATAAGGACAGCAAAACCTTCTTTTGGTTTAAGTTCTCCTTAGCTTACGATTGTACCATTTCCTCGTGTTTCATATTTATGGCATTTACTGTGGATTGTTTAACATGCTTACGAAGAGCGAGGCAGGGAACAGATTAACTTGACAAAGACAGCAATTTTAGATTTAACTAAAAGCAGTCAGTTAAAAAAGAAGTATCTGTTTCCACTTCACTGATGGGACCCCTTCAAACGAACCGCAAGTTAACTACATACAGCAGATCCGTGATTATTTTTTCAGACTTACAAAAAGAAAATGGCAAAGTTTGTTCCTCTAGAATCTTTTGTGGTCCATAACCAAACCTAAAGTGGTTTCCATTACTATCCCGGTGCTAAAATCCTTTTTAAAAAGGAGAAAAACAAAAAAAGCCACTTTTTACCAATGAGTCTGCGTTACCGCCAGGGCATTTTTGTAACCGACAACAAAACCCGCCTCTCCTCAGAACAAGTGAAGTCATCACACGGGCAACACACTCCTGTGGGCTCAGCAAAGCCAAAGGATGAGCAAAATTGCTGCTCCAGCACAAGAGCATCCAGTGGCTGAGCCAGCCCTCAAGGGTAATGCGCCAACCGTTCACTCCTGGGGCTGGGATCTGATGGGGCGAGGGGCAGGAAACCTCCAAGTCTTACCGAAACGTACGCTACCACGTTTGCTACTGCTACATCTTAGAAAGCCTATAGACATGTCGACAAAACCAGTCTGTCACTTACAACTCTCTATTTTCTATTCCATGCAGATTCAAGCTTCGACAAAACCACTGAAGTTCACCTTTACTTTCAGAGTTAGGACTGACCAACTGAAAGGACACTGAGAATAATTTAGACAGGCAGAAATGTATTTAGACCCTAGGTGTTACGGGAGAAGCAGAAACGGGAGGAAAAGCACTGCCAGGCACACGTTAGCGTACTGCCACCTGCTCTGACAGAGTCCTGTTCCTGCTCAGTTTAAGAAGGGATCTGAACTACAAGTGCAAGTGTACTTGGACTTGATTTGTATGTGAGACGATTCTTAAACAGCAGCTGCCACCCACAGAATGTTTAAGAAAAGAGGCTGCGTGTGATGCAGGGTAACTGTGGAGCCTGATTTGCCTCCGTACGGACCCAGACACAGCTACTGTTTGAAACAGGCACACTGCCTTCCTCACAGCGGGGCTGCTCTGTCACAAAGGAGACGGAGTCTGACCATCGACAAGCCCTGACCCCAGAGTCCTCCTTCACTGAAAGCTCATCATTGACTTAGAACATGATTAATGCAGAAAGGCTTCACGACAGAGTTCTGATTCTCTGAGAAGGCTTCCTTCTTGTCTTCTAAGGAAGTGCAATGAGGGTGAAGGGGAGACACCTAGAGCCAAACTGACACTGCTGAGCTGAAAAATGTGCTGCAGTCCGGGCAGCAGAGCGCTCCAAGGAACCCATACTCTGGAAGTCAAGTCTGAAAAACGTATTCTCAGCCAATTTCTTGGACTCAAAACCCCATGGTCTTGCTCAGACTGGGAGCAAAGACCAGAACTACAAAGGAAAGTATTTCCCTGATTAGAGAAACAAACACTCTTCTGCAAATCTTCATAAGCTTGCGATCCTACATGTTCTGCATGCTCTCCCTACTTGAGCAAAGCTTCCTTTCCCCTCTTCTCCCACCCCAACTCCTTTCCCATACGAACCAGGCTGAGGTCAGTACCAGTCTGTCAAGCAAACACTTAAAATACCAAAAGATCAGAAGCTAGTGTTTCCAACAAGTCTTCAGCACATACGCTCTCTTCCACATTGCAAGCTCCAGTTCCTTCTTGTCTGTTCAAACCTAACTCCCCAGGAAATGTTAAGGACAATATAAACAATGATCATGAATCG
Source organism: Rhinopomastus cyanomelas (assembly GCA_013400115.1). Lineage (NCBI taxonomy): Eukaryota > Metazoa > Chordata > Aves > Bucerotiformes > Rhinopomastidae > Rhinopomastus > Rhinopomastus cyanomelas. The sequence continues at coordinate 1,169,937 of VXBP01003652.1, forward strand.
GGGCGAACGGATTGTTCTGCAGAGGTACACTGTTCTTTAAACATTTAGGCATTCAGAGTCCAACTGAATGAAGGCTGGGCTCAGAGATGTGGGGCAGTGGACAGGCAAGACAGCACAGAGACCTTTTGATGAACGCACCAGAAAACTCTAGCACTGCTTCTTTCCAGGATGCAACAACCCAAATCACCCCGGGACAGGCAGCACAAGTAACTGCTCTAAACTGGAAGCTTGCAAGGAAATCAAAAGCATTCTCATAGTAGACTCACAAGTGTTAATTTGGCCTCATATTGCACTCAAGTCCATAAACGCAGCCATTCAACTGGGGACAGGGAGAATGGGAAGAAAATACTTGCAAATGCTAACAGTTGTCCCTTCGAATTAGTACACGCTGCTAAGGGCTGAATTTGAGAAAGAAGTAGGAGTTAGGCTGGGTGTTTCCATTCCAGACCCCCAAATCCACTTTTGCGTTCATCCAGCAGCCTTCTTCCATTCTGGGACATCACTCCTATTCCGCTGCATGAGCTAGCTGCTCAGACCAAAGAAACAGAAAAGCTTTTAGTTAAACTTGCACTCACGCCTCCTGTTCTATGCCAAGAATATGAAAATAACACTGATTGACTATCTTCCTTTTTAACTGTGGTCATGATGAGTTTCATTGTAGTCCATGATATGAAGCTGTCCAACACTGCTTTCCTGGATCTTAGGTGACAGGCTAAGGTTATCGGGGCTTGGAGGGGCCTTCGTCTCCTTGCCTGGGTCTTTACATAGATCAGTCTTTAGGGCATCAGAAAGCCTGTTGATGGTTACACCTTCCTCATCACACTGGCTCTCGCTCTTGTTGCGAAATAATTCTCGTGCCTTCATTCCAAGGAAGCTCTTGGAGCTGGGGAGTGAACCTACAGTCAGTGGGACAGTAGTTGAGGGCTCCAGCAACACGGATGTTTCCCAGCGACTGCTGAATCTCTGGTTCTGGGGTTTTTCTGGGGTGGAGAGCTCACTGCTGCTTCCACCCTTACTGCTACTACTACCTCGAGTGCTGGGAGGTTTGGTCTCTCCATTTCTACCAATTGTTTCTTCACTGTTTCCCACCACAGTATCTTCATTACCACAATCCAGCCTGGTTTGAAAAGAGAGAGGACAATGTCAAGGAAATGGTGGCCACTGTTTACAATGGAAGGGGAAATGCAAGAACAACTTTCCATTTCTGCTAGTGCAGACGTACTTCAGCAGTTTTCCTTTCACTGCTTTGTAACAACAAAGCCAGAGCGACAGAACTCAGAGAAGCATCGCACACTCAGTTTTGCAACATCCCCTGCCCACGCAATCCCAAAGCAGAATGGAACCGGACCCTGATCTGTTAAAGATGAAGGAACAGATCCGTCCGTCTTCCTTGGCTTGTACATTTTTCCTTTACCTAACCCAAGCACCTGTGATCTCCACAGATCTGCTGGCAGCATCCTGATGCTGTGACAGAAAAGGAAGGAATGGTCTGAAGGGAAGTAGATACTCTAGGAGACACATGTTAAACAGCTACTTAACAGCATAACAATTTCCAGGCTATAGAGATCAGTCTATGAGACAACCCACAGGTTTGTGTAATGGTTAAGCTTTGTGAAAAGTACTCCATGGACATACAAAGTTTTGTCAAGACTCTACAACCTGGGCAGAGTCCTGAAACAGATTCAGTCTGTAAAGGGGGAAGCAGCAGAAATATTTTGAAATGATGCTCCAAGTGCTAGGAGTTCCACAAGGAGCTGGTTGTGAGTTCAGTCTCATTTAGCTCATCACAGAATCATTCAGGTTGGAAAAGACCCCTGGGATCATCGAGTCCAACCATCAACCCTACTCTACAAGTTCAGCCCTAAACCACATCCCCCAACACTGCATCTGAGTGTCTTTTAGACTCATCCAGGGATCATTCTTACCTTTCTTCTGCTGCCTCAGCTGCTTCTGTTTTATCATCTTCAAGTTTTTTCAGTAGCTTGCTCTTCTCCAGCCGGCCAAACAGATCCAAGATCTCCAGCTCAAATGCCTGTGTGATTCTTTTCTGGGCCTTGTACCTACTTTCTACAGCCTGCAGCTGACCTCTGGAGAAAGAAACCAGAATCCATCAGATCCATTGTCTCAACATTCTGCCTGAACTCTGGCAGCGCATCTGTCAATGCACTGACGAAGTTTTACATAGGAAAGCCCCACCTTGCTTGAATTTTGACATCTTCCAGGTATTTCTTTTGCTCCAGGAAGAGGTGGTCCTTTTTAGCAAGCTGAGATTCCAGTTCAGCTATCCGTTTCTGGGAAGCATCAAGCCTTTGGCTTTGCTGTTGAACACACAGTTTTGCTTTCTCCAGTTCTTTCCGAAAAGCAGCGTGCAACATTTCAACCTCCTCAAAGGAAAGAACACGATGTTAAAGTATAATTTGATTGTCTGCTGTTTTTATTAATATTCAGATGTGTTTCTAAGGCTATAAATAGACATTTTAAAGCAACATGGAATAAAAGAAACATTTCTAAAAACAGATATAGAAAGCTGGATACTCTGAGGACGTGGACTATTAAGTTACTGTGAAAGTAACAGTTCATCACTGGAATTTACGAGCACAGTGTGTTGTCTGCAAAGCCCTTTTCAGCGCAGCAAACCTGCCAGTTCTGCACCAGATATGAATAGGCAAGCTCCATTTAAAACCCATTTTTGTAACATGACCCTCATTAAATACCAGTTAAAGTCTGCTGGTTTTTTCCTTTGGCTTATTATTCACCTTCTTTAATTATTTGCTGTCACGCAGAAACCCTTATATTGTTGTGTAATTTGCTTGCTTCTAATTTAAAAAAGGCTGCTTTGAAGTCACAAAGTAAAACCATATGAACCACAGATTTTAGTCAAGTTAGTACCAACTCTTAATAGGAAAACTACTGCGTAAGAAGAGTAAGACTGCTTGTTTTTAAACAGCACCTCACAAAACACAGTCAACCTTCGGTTAAGGCCTCTTCACAAACTCAACTTCCCTGTATCCACCACTTCCACAGATACAGGAGCACAAAGTTACTTCAGCAGCAACAGGTTGCTGACACCTGTATTGAGAGCACAGTAATAAAATCCTGGGCTTTGCCAAGAAAAAGCTGCTAAGAATTTACATCAAGTGGATAAAGCAGACTTCCAAGGGTGCTCTCACATCCCTTTCTTAGCTCTCAAGCACAGGGCACTGAAGGGATCCCACGATGCCACAGTGCACAAAAATAACTGAACAGGAGATCAAATATGAAATTCAGTCCCTGAAAAGCAATTTCAGCCCCAAGAGCTATCAGTGTCTTCCCCAAATGCCTCCTCTGCAGCTCTGCACCGATACCTTTGTAGTGTCTGTGTGCTTGTGCTGCAGCTGCTCCAGATACAACTCATTGACCTCTCCAAGAACCAGAAGTTGCCTGTTCAAGAACTCCATCTGCTGTTGCACCGACTCACTGTTGGAGAGCTGTAAAGAGAAATTCAATGGGATCAAATGTTGGAATGAACAGTTCAGCAGGACACTCATAGCTGACAGGTTCTGTGTTCATGGGGTGTTTTGAAAAGAAGGGAGACACACAAATCCAAGACATCACAGCCAGTAAGTGTTCAATGAATTTGTTTTCATAAGGCTGGCGACAGTCCATACAGAACTTCACCACAGAGGTGTTGCTTCCCTTAACTGTGTTTCCACATACCGGGAAGTCCATTCAACTTCTGGTACAAACAAGAGCTCCAAGATACAAAGCTGTAACACAACTTTGCATTGCTCAATTTGCAAATGTCTACTGTGGAAAAAGCAGCTAAAATTAGAAGCTTCAGAAGCATCTGAACCAAGTTTCTTCACCAAAACACATTTCTCTCTGCAATTAATGTCAGACTTATGGAAGCGAGCACAGGCTTATTTCAGAACAAGAAAGAAAAATCATCTGATATACATTACCAGAAAAAAACCCAAAACAACCCCAAACAGAACGATACAAAGGGACCCTGGGAACAGAGACTGTTCTTACCTTTTGAGAAACTTGGCTAAGGAGCAGCTCAGTGTGACACACCTTGTTGTTGGCCTTCTTTAATTCTAACCTCAGATCTGCAATCATATTCCGGCAGTCTTCAAGCTTGGTCTGTCCAAGTGAAAAAAAACCATCACTCAGGATTCTGAAACTTTCCTAAGAAGCAGCAATAGCTGGAAGGCTGTAACCCCCAGCACTGCAAATCAGGTTACACTGAGCACTTGTGAGAGCCCCAAAACCTACTAAGAGACTGCATTTATTTCCACACTGAAGCCACAATAACACAGTTCTACAAAGCAACAAAATTGGGCATTTCCAGCTCTGTGCTGGCTTCTTCTCAATTAGGATCTCTGCACCTCTAACAGAGATGTGTAACTTTCTCTCAGATGTTTCATGACATGTTATTACAAAGGTTATTTTTAAAACCAGTAAGCAGACAGCATTATTTTGCTCAGTGTTGTGCTTCATACCTGCAATTCCTGGCTCTGGTTGTAGAATTCCTCCCGGTCATGCTGCAGCTGTCTGATCTGGCTGTGAAGCTGAGCTACTATGTTTTCGTGTTCCTCCTGAAACTGGTGGTATCTTGCCTGCTCTTTCTGCAGACTCAGTTTCAAGGCCTGGATTTCTTTTTCCTGCAGTTTCAGCTGATCTTTCTGTTAAGAACCCCACACAAAGCATCAGACAAGACACTTGCTTCATGTCTGCCCTAAGTCACTAGCTACGTGAAGCAATTAACAGCACATGGAAGTAGCACTTATCCATAGACAGGGCACTCTACACAGAGCACGTTCTTAAAACTTTGGTGCTTTTGTTTTTTACTGAAACAAGAGATAAGTGGTAACAGAGACAGGTAAGTGGTAACAGACTCATTCACGAAGGCATAATGAGCAACAGCAGACTCTTCCATGGCATCTCACACTTTCAACAGACACTAGAGCTTCCCAGCTGAAGGAACAGTTCATCTTCCAAACCCTATCTGGAAGTCTGAATTTGTTGATGGAATTAGCTACGAGCTACAAAAAGGAGACAGAGAATGAAACATCTGCACTAAGATGACCTTCAGTGATCTTTTAACTTCAAATCTTATCATAATAAATACCTCTGCAAAAACAATACTTGACTTTCAAAGGTTTTGCTATTATTCCCCAGTTGAGGAGTGAAAGGACAGTACTTCCTCAAACAAATAGCTTAGCTGAGCATTCTGAAACCACTCTGCTAACTGTGAAGCCTTTAATATTACCCAAAGGTAAGTACTGGCAGGGGTCAGGCACACAGACGTGCACTCATGCAGCTGCCTGAAGTCCAACAGAAACTACAGGTTTTTAACAATCACCATGCACACCATTCATCCACAAGGCATTCCACAAACACTGACTTGAATAAGGTGACAAACGAGTGGCACTGGAAGTTACTGGCCATTCTAGCACTGGTGTGTTCGTATCACTGCTAGAGCTTTCTCCTGGCTCACCATGGCAGCATTATGTTCCTCCAGAGCTGTTGCCTTAATCACTTTCCGCAAGAGTCGACGGTTCCGAAGGGCATGTTGCTGTCTTTTGAAGCGCTCATACAGTAACTGGTTGTGCAGCAAAAGCAATTGGTTACGCAGGGTGTGTATCTCATCCGAGGGCGGAGAACCTTGGTCGGAGTCAGAAGACAGAAGAGGCTACTGAACTGTACTGGTCCCATTCCAAGTACGGGAGCATTTTTCTAAATTAAGTGCATTATGAGTTTTCAAAGCACAACTTAAAAATCTGTTTGCTGCATTTGATCTCCAACACAATTCTCAATGCTGTTCCCAGAGCAATGCATTTGCTCCTTGTAGTGAAACAAACCACAAGTGCACCCACCACTCAAGCTGTGATGACAGAATCACAGAACATTAGGGATGGGAAGGGACCTCCAGAGATCATCCAGTCCAATCCCCCTGCCACAGCAGGATCACCTAGACCCAGTCGCACAGGAACATGGCCAGGAGGGTTTGAAATGTCTCCAGCGAAGGAGATTCCACAGCCCCTTTCCAGTGCTCTGTCACTCTCAGCGTGAAGTTCCTTCTCATATTGATGTGGAACCTGCTCTGCTCCAGCTCACACTCATTGCCCCTTGTCCTATCACTACATGACCCTGAGAAGAGCCTGGCCCCATCCTCCTGACACCCACCTTTCACGTATTTATCACACAGAACTGTGACACATGTGAAGCAGCAAGAAAACAATCATTAATTTTAGAATCAAGCAGTATTGAAAAGGTGGAAAGATCTGTTAGGGGATCAGAGTCCTCTGGCAGACTTCAAATGGTCAAAACTAGAAATTCCTGGAATTGTGGGGAATGGAGTCTCCAGTTTTCAAAAATGAAAACCAAAGCAGCTCAGCCCACAAGGTCTATCTGCTAAAATAGCAGATAAACCATAACTTAATGGAGGGCACCATCTTTCTGCAGCAGGTCACTCTGTAAGAGGGTCTGACAGACGAACAGACTGCCAAAACACATGAGAAACTTCCTCACCTCCAAAGTGAGTCCAGTCAGCAGATTTGCTTGGCAGAGACAATCTGAAAGATGAAAACACAGCATTAACCAGTCAGTTTAAATATTAAACCACGCCGCAAGTCACTGTAAATAGGAAAGTCTGCCTCAAGAGCTTACAGCCTAATAAAAGTGCAGTTATGGTCAAATCAGTCTGAAAAGACTGAGGGGGAACTGTGCAAGCAGCAGGCAAGGACAGAGGGTGGAAAGCAACAGTTCTTACAAACTAGGCAAAAAAGTCTCTCAGGCACAGGGCATAGTCATAAGGACAAAGCAGAACACAGGGCAGTAAGATGAAAAGGAGGAGTATGACAGATGCACCTAAACCAGAAATCTGGTTCTCCAGCTCTCAGATTCATTTGTTAGAAAGCAGAGAGTGTCAATCTTCCCTTGACCTCTCCATTTGCTTTTATCTTGTGTGGGACTTCAACATGGTGAAATCATCTCGCTAGCAGTGGTACCAAACCCACACTTGCAGCAGAGCCCACAGCCCTCCTTCATCTCAAGCTGTCAGTGAAGGCAGTGAAATTGTCACAGCCCCTTTTTTATCATCAAACATATTACCACTGCAAATACAAAAACCCTCTACCCAGAAGCCCCAGCTCTGCTAACTAGCATCTTACAGAACATGGCTTCGCTGCAGACTTCCAGACACAACTACTACAATCAATCCAGCTCAAAAAGGAATGAGAAAGTTTGCAAAGGAAGATTTTCAGTCACCTACTTGTTCAGCTCCTTAGTGTGTGCATCCGCTCCCTGCTGTATCAGTCTGTCCAGTACTTCAACAGGAGAAGTAGAGGACATGCAGTTGTCATCCTGGGTTCCTTTGACTTTCTTTAGCAGCTCCTCTGTCTTCTTGCCAACAAAGAGGTAGGCAGTCTTTGGTAATGCAACCTCAAAAAGGTGCTCATATAGGGGAGGCTGCTCACTCCCAAGCATCGGTCTTCTTTGTGCTGGTACTTTGCAAGGGCTGGGAGTGAGAATACTGGTCTCCCCAGAGGTTCCTTCCCTGTGACCAGCAGGGTTTTCACCAGAGCCTCCACAGGGCTTGTCTATGGGAGTAAATGTTTGTTTGGGTGTTTCCCGTGCACTCTCAGACCCAGGCTTGTCTAGAGAAGATGTTAAAGGCTCAGAGGTCTGACTGTGGCCCTGAACACTAGAGACTACTGAATGGGTCTTCTTTTGAGAGCCTGACAGATTTTCATTTGTGCAGTAAAATGGAGAGTCAAATCCTCCTCTAGGCACCATGTGTTCAGCATCAGTTGTGATCTCAGAGATCTCTTTAGATATTGCATCTGAGGAGGACAGGAGAGGGGAACACAATTACGTATCTTGTATTTGGGTGTTAGAAACATTTCCTTAGCTCAGACATAGGTATGGATGACAGACTTTATTACCTTCTTCTTTGTCCTTCTCAGCACTATCTTCAAAAGACAAACCACCTAAAAACTCTGCAAGATCATTTAAGGTTACTGAACTTTTACTACCGGGTGTGTCTGAAGAAAACAAAAGAGAAGATAAGTTAGTTGCACAGGTGCTGTTTTCTCCAGCCACTATCACAGCACACAAATCTTCTGCTCCTCTAAGATCCTTAGAATACACTTCTCCCACCTTCAGATGCTTCCTCAAAGGAGGAAGCTAACTGACTCCGTTCTGTTCCATATGGAAACCAGCTGAGAGAGCAGTCACTGGTTAGTCTTGATCCCAATATGTCATTTTGTAAACATTTGCTACTGCACAAGTGTAGGCAGCTGCCTCTAAGCATAAGGATGTGCTGTTTGCAATTTAACCCATCAAACAGAATAGAAAAAAAAGGGTAACTACTGTACTTCCAAATCAGCATTAACTCCCCTTTAGCTAATGACATCGCACTTACCTGAAAAAAATCAAGTTTAATGAACTGCTGTAACACAAACTTGGCAGTATGTGGCTACTGATGAAGACTGAGGCAGCTGCCAGGGAGACAGACACTCAAGCAGGTAGGATAGAAGTCTCACACTCACACCTCAGTCACAGATTAGGAATGCAGTGAAAAACCTTGTAATTCAGACAGTTCAGATTCCAGGGTTGCTATACAAGCAAAACAAGCTTTACATTTCACTTCCCTCTCCAGCATGGTGAAGAGTCTCAGTAAAGAGTATCGATACAGTGCCAAAGTCCTTTCCTACAGCTGCTACAGATTCAGATGACAGAGTAGAAAATGGAATCTAAATTTACCTATTAGTAGCTGAGTTACTCAACCTTCCACTGATTTCAATATTCCACAGGACTTGAAAATAAATGTTCAACAATCACTGTAATTTCTCCAAAACCCTTTAAAGGGAGCACTGTACCCATCCTTACATGCAGCCTTACAGATTGATCCAGGTGTGTGACAAAACTCATTCAATTAAGACTTCATACACAACCTGCAGCTTCTAATAAAGAACCCAACCCTCAAAGAATCAGCTTTTAAAAAAATCTAACTTCTTTTTCAGGCTTTAGTATGTTTAAACACGTACAGAAACACAAGGGGCAGTTGAAAAGCAAGCTGCAAGCTATTTCTGAAGAAGAACAGTTAAAATGAAATCGAAAGCATCACTATGGTTTTTAAGTTGGGGTTAAAGCAATGTCCTAGTTTTGTCTAGAGGGGCCACATCGACCTAGGTTGGGACAAGAACCTAGCAGAAGCTACGTGGTTGGTGAACAGCAGAGGATCCACAAACTGAGCTGGTCCTGCTGAATCGGATTTGTTGCATACAGTGGAAGGAGATCAAGTCCCTGTGATTCAAGAGAAGAACTTGCCAGGCAATTTTCAAACCATAACATTGCAGGATCCTGAATTACCAGGAACTTAGGGGGGAAAGAAGGAAAAAACCTGTGGAGAAGTGTCTGACAATTGCAATGTGCTGATAAAAGCAGAACTTGTTTACAACAGGTGACTGTAACAGGGACAGGAAAACAGAGTTTACCCAATGATTTATCGCTGTTTATGACATTTTGCTGTCGGTACAGTAAAGGCCTCCCAGAATCTGGTTTGTCCTCCTGCAAAAAAACCAAAACAGAAGTCAAACTAAATTCTTTGCATCAGGCACATGTGGGAAACCTCTCGGACAGGTTTTTGGAAAGGAAATGCCTGCAAACAGATGACTTAAACAGCAAACCAAGACATCTTAAAACTGTGCAACTCAGGGTGGCAACTGTTGCCTGAACTGAACTTCCGCAATGAAATGCAACACTTTCTGTAAATCACTCTGATTTTTCCCTCTTAGTTATGGTCACTGCGTGTACCAGAACTCAGTAAAAACCCTAGCAGATCTGTTTGGCAGAGGAGTTCTGTTATACCTTTTTAAGAGGTGTGGCAGCAGCTGAAGGGAGTGGAACATGCACAAAGTCATCTGAAGTGCAGGGTGGAGGAGGAGATGTGGCTGGCGTTCCCAAAGGTGTTCCTTTCCCCACTCCTGAAAAGGAGGAACAAAGGTTTCCTCAGTAGGCTCCCACTTCCTCCTTTCAGCTGAGTATTTCGTATGAAGAATTGTGTGTTTAAACACTATCTCAACCATTTACTTCTTAAATCTTTTTCAAATATTTATCAAGACAGAAGTGCAGTTTAACTTGGTCTAGGTGATCCTGCACTAGCAAGGGGATTGCACTAGATGATCTTTTGAGGTCCTTCCCCATCCCAAATGTTCTGTGATTCACTTCAGACTTTGGCACTGAATTCACCGTAACTTGTTTCCTCCCTTGGTTCAAGCATCACTCCAGGTGATCAGGTACTCAGGGGTGACCTCTGCCCATCCCATGGCATAGGGGGGCATTCCCACTCCAGAAGCTGACACAGCAAAAGGTACAACCAGGATTTCTTATATAATAAACCTTGAAGACCTAATTTCCAAACGGAGCCCATACCCGATGTGCCAAAAGCTTTGCTGTAAGGTTGTGATGCAGACTGGGATGACTCTGATGGGACGATTCCAGGGGAGGTTGGTGGAGTGGTCATACCACAAACTGCAGAAGGACTCCAGATGGTAACCTGTGTAAAAGCAACGCACAAGAACCACAAATCAGTGAGCTCAGAAAAGAACTATGTGAAGCATCTGCACCCAGGTTCTGACACAGGAAATCAGATAGGGATTAAATCTGAGGCACTGACCAAGTTCTGAAGAATTCACAGTACTTCTCAGAAACATGAATCGTTAAGCCTTGCCACAAGAAATATGAGCAACGTGCAAAGCACGACAAGTGTGCTGGGCTTTATCTTCTGCTTTACCTGCTGAGGCTCAGCTGACAGCCGTATTGACTGCGGGCTCAGAATCTGAGGTAGCTGCCCTGACATTTGCGATAGTGTTAGCCGAGGAGTGGAATATGGGGTAGAAGTTCCTGAAAGTTAAAAAGAGTAAAAATTAAAAGTATCCAACACTAGACAGAAGAATCACTGATTTGTGTTCAGTGTATTTCGAGGCTTTTAACCACATTTCAAACCCATTTATAACTAGTACACTAGAGTGTTTTCTTTGAGCCCAAGAAAGCATCTATTGAATACATTACACACTACGGCTTTTAATTTGTTGGTTGTTTTGGGGTGGGAGGGACGGGGAGAAAGAGGCAGTGGAAAGGCAAAGTCAAACATGCTGCATGTCTGCATGACCAGAGCTATCAGAGGAAACAGATAAATTAGTAAGAGAGATCTCTTTTTTGCAACAGGGCGACTTTTCCTCCAGGAACTGGGTATTCATTAGCCGACAGGCAGGTCTTACCATAGCTGCTCTGTGTGTCAATGTAATAGCTGGCACTGGGGTCAGTTTGATGATGTTTTAAGCTTGTGCAGAGTTTCCGAGACACAGAGTAATAGCCATCTTCGTACGAGGCTTCTGCAGGGTCCAGGGAGATTTTGGCACATTCTATCACAACATCATGAGTTTCTAGTCTTTTCCACCTGCAGACAGTTTTTGGATCCAAAAGAGTAAGTTAGTCAATTGTTACAAACAAGAGGTCCTGGAGATATGAGGAATTGGCTTGTAGGATGGCTTGTTTGTTCCAGACAGCTTTGCACACTCCCAGCCAAAACTGGAACAAGGCACCATACAGAAATTGCAACCAGATGACTTGTAAGAGGGGGTCGCAAAGAGGAGACAAACAGCTTTGACACAGAGATCCATAAAGGTCTGCCATGGAGCACTCTGGAAAGGAGGAACAGCACACGAAGACTTGGTTGATCCCGAGCTTCAGCAGCTGTAGAAATCAGCTCAACTAGACTCAGATGTTGATAGTCAAAATTTAGACATGCCAGCAGTGAGGGAATCCTAGATTATTTAAGCAACCACCATCTGCAATGCCAGCTTCAGGTCTGTGGTTTTCCTTCCAAGTTTTGGAAATGTATGCTATTATTACTACCTCCTTCAATCAGAAACTTTTTCTCACTGAATTAAGCAGCCAGATTAGGTCTGCCCGGTATTTCAGGGGATGCCAGTTCACTGTAAAGAAGAGAGAGCACAGAAAGCTGCCTGTTAAAGGCCGAGTTGCTTTTGAATGCAAGATACTATGTGCAGGAGACCAAGTCAGAAAGGCTTCTACTGGTAGTTTTGTGCCAACTGTACTCCCTTTAGTGGTGCTACCCACCCCCCTGTCTGGGAGAAGCCTGCAAAACTGAGCACTGTGATATTCAATAGGTTCCCATTTAGCAGTGTTTTCCTAGTGGCTCTGAAAAGCAGGGCAAGAGCACTACTGTGCAGCAACAAGAGTCAAATTCTCCTCTTCAGTGGCTGGGCCTGTGGAGACAAGAGAAAAGCAGCAAGTGGTGCTGCTGCAGGCAAATGAGCCTATTTCTAAAGAAAACTAATACAGCTGATAATGTTAAGACATACCTGTTAAAAGAATTGATCTGTTAACTGAACCAATATCTAGGTACCAAAACAAGACATACTGAAGCCATTTTAAACACTTATATCCCACCAAAAAACCCCCAACAAAACAAACCACAAACAAAAATAATGACCCAAACCTTAAGCCAATGAAGCAGTTAAGAGGCAGGTTCTCTTTATTCATTACAAGAAAATTCTTTTGGAACTTCATGAGGAAGTTTGATCATTAAGTCATAAAATTAAACCAAGTCAGCTATTAAGTAGAAGACAGAATCTATCCTGGAGTGAATTTAGAACTCCAACATTGTTGTTAATGGCCTTTCACAACAGTTTTTGCTTATTCATCCAGCTGTAAGCTTGGATGAACAAAGTCTATACATTTACCTGATGCACCTATGAATACAGCACTGGCACACCCTGCTGCTGACAGCAAAGGTTTTGCTTTGTAGGCTTTCTGAAATATCCCAGCTGAAAGCTGCTCACTTAGAGCCTTTCCTAATAGCAGAGTGAACATATATACCTTCGTGGGTCCAGTTCATGGTCCTTAGATCCAGTCACTAATTCTGGATGAATTCGCACATGTTCCATCATTGGCTGGATGAAGGAGAGCAGACAGAAGTAGGTATTACTGATACAGCAGCTTTTGACTGCACTAAACTAACACAAAGGTGATGAGCAACCTACTGATTCAAATAGTTCAGTGCTACATTTAACAGATAAGGTTAACACAGACCACAGACTCAAGAGATGATCTTGCTTCCAACTGAGATGTCAATCCTCCAATAGATAGATTCTGCTCTGTTAAGCAGCCTTCAGTTAAATCAAGTCCAAAGTCAAAGGCAAATACCTGACTCTACACAGCTCTAAATTCCCTGTCTCAGAGAATAGAGAGATGAGCAGCAGTTTACCTTGACTACCTCTTCAAAGGTCTCCAAGTTTTCCTTCATACTGTAGTGAGAACGCAGAAAGGAGACAAAATTGCAAGGATACATTCCATAGAGACGATGAAAGAGAGCATAAACGCTGGCATGAAGATGGACAAGATAAATCTCTGCCACATGACCTGGAAAAAGCAGTTAGAATCTTTTTCATCACGTTGAGAGAAAAACAACAAAATGTCTAAGAATGCAAGAAAAGTATTTTTACATTTGAAGTGTTAACTAGAGCACATCTACTGAGATACAAACTGTCCCTAGTGAAAGCATGAAGTCTTCTGAGAGAACAGGCAACACTTACTCATCAGCTCACAGCAAATCCAAAAACAAAGATATGGACTATGAATTCCACCCTGGATCCTGTCATTCTCAAAGCACAGCACTTTCTTTTTAAATTCAAGTTAAAGCCTGAAATCCCTGTAGACAGTGACCCAAAGTTTGCAAAACTGACACATTAATGGAGGTTTTCTTCTCTTCAAAAAGTAAAAACTAAAAGCTTGTATCACAAAAAGCAATCAAGACAGATTTGAATCTTATTTGCCACCACACTTGCAATGCAAAATGTCCCTCTAAATAGCGTCTCTATGTGCTTGACACAGCAGTTGTTCAAACAGCCATGAGACACAGATAGTGCTAGTGTTAGATATCTTACACCTTGCAACAAGTTCAGCAGCACCAATTCACCAGAACCACTGCTGTAAGCGAGAAGACTAGTTCTACCAACACTTTTGTGACTCCTGATAGTTCCACATTAAAAGAACCTCCTCATGTGTTGCTTCTTCCCCCTCCCCCTCCATGCCTGGGAAGCTCAAGTCCTCAAATACCTGCCTCAACTGTTAGCATTTTACCTTCTCTACCCAATGTCACTGCCACCAAAGCAGCATTTTGGTCCAGTGAAACTTCATGTAGCAGCAGCACATCTAAGAATCTAAGAGACTTCTAAATTTTGAACAAAGCAGCACTCCCCGATGCTGTCAAACAACAGAACACCTTGTGGGCTTCATACATCGTTTTCTGCATTTAAATCACCTCAGACTGTTAAGATTCTCACAAGGGAACGTGCTCACCAACTCACTTAACAGTCACAAGGATACTAAAACCAGAACTGCATGCAACAAAGTTGAAATCTCACCTGGATTCTGCAAGCACCAGGCTGAGAGACGCCCAAAGATACCAAAGAAATCATGAAGGTACTGTTTGCCAGACTGAGGAATCATTGGCAACATGGTTATTAGCACTAGGACACCTGTGGTGAGTACTACTACATCTGTGTCAGTCTGCAAGAAGGGAAAAAACCTGCATTAGTCAGTTACAAGTGTTGAACTTAATTTTTTTCCAAGGATGAAGTGAACACTGAATCATCATCATGGAAAAAGTTGTCTACTTCAAGACGGTCCCTCTGAAACCTAACAGAGCTTCACGATCCAAGATTGTCATCTTTTCCATCCAGAACAACTCTAAGAAAAAAGATCTGGGATTCTTGCTCCTATTCTGCTGCTGCTTTTCTGCATAAAAGAGTTGACTTAATCATAAAAGGAGCATCACCACAGTTCCACAACTGAATAGAGAAACAAATTACTGGTACGTGAAACATCTACCACCTCCCTTCTTTCCCAGAGCTAAGAACTCACAACATTCAGAGCCTAAGAAACCACAAATCTGTTTGATCTGGGTTTTCAATAAGGTGGCCAGTTACCAACTGGTCGAAAGCTTTTCTATCACAGTTAGTTGATGATTCAGGCTGCTAAGTACTTAATAAAACAGTAATTCAAACAATAACTACAACTCCAGGGCTTACACTGAAAGAAAAGGATGTGGCAGCAGAAATCTGTAGCTACATGAAACAGTAACAGCACTTCAGATTTTAGGAGAGGACACACAAAACACTCAAAAGTCTTTCCTGGTGGGGCCCCTGCTTGCTTCCCCAGCTTAATGCATTTTCCTTTGTGGTTCTTAGTCAGGGTAGGGGTATAAACAACACAGGTGAGTCTGGCCAGATGCCACCAAGTTGGCCTCAGCACCTCTCAAGAGCCACTCAGGCTGACTGAATATACTCAGTGTATGGATTTTATTTCCTCTGTGCTATCCACAGGCTCTGTCCTCCCTCAGGCAGACAAAACCTGTCACAGCACTTTTCCAATCCATCCCTCTCCCTTTGTACACATCCCCAACACTTCAATGTTGCTATTCTACCCCCCCAACTTTCTGACACACTTCACTCCTCTCACAATCTGCTAAGACTCACACTGAGAAGAATAACACAACTCATCAGGCATGTCAGGAGTTCCTGTAACAGCACTTGGTTCATCTGTGGCAGCTACAAATTTGTTGTGTTTTTGTTTTGAAAAGCACTGACACTTGAGTACATCATCCATTTACTCCAATTACCATTACAAATCCTTCACTATCATATTAAATGATCGTATTACTGACAACACATCCTCTGTCTCAGAATACCTCCCGTTCTTTACGCTCTGTTACAATACCGTAGAGCATTTCATGGGTAAATTTGTAAATGGGGAAAAAAACAGCCCCAACGCACAGACAAACAGCTAACTCCTGTAATCCAGCAGGTCTGCAGCTAAGAAGGGGAAGTGTGCCAATTCCAAGGTCATCTCCCCACAGAACAGCCGATTGTGTGGCCCATCTACACTGTCAGTAGCGTGTATTGCTTTACACGCACAGAGTACAGAGCACACTCATGGGAAGTTACTCTTATTTCTCCTTAAGTTCACATTCAAAACTTCTATCAACTCCACTGACAGCCCTGTCTTTAACTTTCAGAAAAGTTTTAGTCACTTTCCTAACTCAAAGTTTTACAGGGACAGAGCCTTTTAGAAACAAGATTGTCAGTAGTAACAGGATCAGCACAGAGTATTTAGCTGACGCAAATCCACTGTGGCTCAGCATTCTAATCAATGTTTTCTCTCTTCTCACAGCTTCACCAAAACAGCAAACCAGAACATAAATGCCTGGCATTACCAGCATGCACAGTCACATCAAGTGTACGAGTGTTTTATGGACAACACTGACAGTCCTTACCTTGAGGCATTTGAGTAATGAAAGCAGGAGAGGTGCTTGAGAAAGCTTATGTTTCCAAGATGGTTGTCGTCTTATCACGTGTCCCAGCAGCGAGAGAGTGGGTAAACGAGTAGCAGCTTTGCCCATGTATTCATTAATTTTGTCCAGTAGATGCTGATGACAAATTTGACAGAAAGCAGCAGAAAAAGGAACATTTATACTTCACTGGTATCTGTTCTTTTTCACCAAAATACAGGCATTTTACAAGAGCAAGTAAAACCCAGCAATACATTTCATACATTTTGCTGGGGGCGAAATGCAAACTATTCGGTTCCAAAACAATCAGTGACTTCAAAACAGTTACCCTAAATAACAATCTAGTCAGCAGAAGCAAAACAATTTGTAGTCTGCTTCCCTCAATCTGTTTAAAAATCCTCTAAGCACACCCAATTTGTTTTAGGCTAACACACCCAGCACTGAAGAAGCAGCACTAGCGGTACAAAAGGTAACGTTAGTCCTCTGAAAACTTTCATTTACAGAGGTCCTTCACTTAATTGGGTCACTTTAAGCAACTTAAGAAATGGAGACCTTTGTAGTTTAAAAAACCCCGACTTCACTCTTCCTACAGAGATACTACATCTCTACAACAAGGTAATTCTATACCAGAATGGAAAACCACAGTTCTAACAGATGCTATTTAAAGGCTGCATCAGCACCAGGCTAAAATCTGCTATGCTTAATAACGAGATATTTTTTTTACCTTGTCATGAGGCTCTTGCAGGGTGGACAGTATATGAAGCGCCTGCTGCGACTTGTTTTCCAAGTAGTAGTCCACCAGGCTGTTCACAAGCATAGGTCCACGGTCTGCCAGTTAGTTTACAGCAAGGAAAAAAAGCAACATACACTCTCAGAACACCAAAAATGAAGCATCTGTACAGGGACATTGCACAACTCGTGAACAACTATTACCCACTTTATAACATAAACCAGTGCTTGGTGTTTACTAGACTTTTCAAAAGTGAGACCTCTCCTCTGCATCTTCTACTTTCCAAACATCCCCCAAGCCAAATGCAACTGCCTGAAAGGATCTTGGTTTTTTTAGCAGCTAATAATTAGTGTCTAAGCTTAAAAACCTAAAGGTATCAGAACTGTGATTCTATCTGGTACAAGTAAAGATTTCAGGAGTAACCCGAAACATTCTACTCCTCCAGTGCACAGAGGAGAGCAAGTCTGGGGACAGGGACGCTGACGGTGCTCTCACACCCTGAAAATGCTCTCTAGGTGTAAGAGATGCCTTAATAGTAGTAATCCTTGCTTCAGGAACGTCTGGTCTGTTGTTTTGTTTGCTGCTGGGGTTTTCTGCTGTTTATTTTTTGAATTAACAAAATCCCACTAGTTCCCACACCATGGATGACACCCAATTCTTTCTAGATACACTTGACACAGGAAGTCTCATGCGCTCACAAGTTGAGGTCACGCCCCAGGAAAAGCCAGTCATTTTCTAATGGCATTTTAACAATTACATAACAGACCTTCCAAGCTGCATGTCATTAAGCAAAGTGGACTGAAGAGAACCCTCGATCCTTAAAGCAATTTCAAACCCAAATATCAAGGGTTTCTTTCACATCACATTTGCAAAGACTGCGCTTGATAGAAGAACTTTTTACTACCTTTACTGGTGTAAAAGCAAAAACCATCCTCAAATTAGCCAAGAGGATACCTACCACAAATGAGATTATCTTTGAACGCAGCTGTTATATCTTCCAGGACACCCAGAATTGGAGAATCCAGCATTGAGAGCAGCTCACCAACATTTCCTTGCTGTGCCATGATGCACGTGCTGACATGAATGTGGAGGTTAAAACTTCAGGAAGTTCCTCATTGGTGTTTCTCTACGAGACTAGGAGAGAAGACAGAGCAGATGAATGACTTTTTCTTTTACCATCTTCAATCTCTCATCACTCCCCTATTTCTTTTCTGCAGCATTGCCCATTTAACATGAAACATTGCTGGAGTTTGCCCACAGGTAATAAAATTGCAGAATCACAGATCAGGGATTGGAAAGGACCTCAAAAGATCATCCAGTTCAATCCCCCTGCCACAGCAGGATCCCCTAGATCCAGTCGCACAGGAATATGGCTAGGTGGGTTTGAAATGTCTCCAGAAGGAGACTCCACAGCCTCCCTGGGCAAACCACTCCAGTGCTCTGTCACCCTCACCATGAAGAAGTTCTTTCTCATATTGATGTGGAACCTCCTATGTTCCAGCTCACACTCATTGCCCCTTGTCCTATCATTAGATGCTCCTGAGCAGAGCCAGGCTCCATCCTCCTGACACCCACCCTTCACATATTTATCGACATTAATGAGGTCACCCCTCAGTCTCCGTTTCATCAAAGTAGAGCCCCAGCTCCCTCAGCCTTTCCTCATAAGGGAGGTGTTCTACTCCCTTCATCATCTTCGTGGCTCTGGCTGCAAGAGAAAAGTTTCCTAAGAATCCAGAGACTCAAGAGCAGTATCTCTACTCATATTTTATTTAAAAGCCAGAAGACCTCAGCTAACATATATGGTAACAGAATGGTCTGACAGCCTGTATTTTATTTTATTTGCTTTCCAGGTCAACTAAGACTTAAATGTTTTGAATAAAATGCAAATAAGCTTCCTGGAATCACTCCATTCTCCGGTTCTTACAGTAATTCCTCCACCAACCATTGAAGCCCTTTGCACAGTGGTCTACACTCTGGAGAAAATCCAACTTCCAAGACCCTTCTCTGCTCCTGTGGTTAGATGAGAAACTCACTGCCCTCGGCTTTGCATAATCGCATACTAATAGATCTGTGCTTTAATACTTGCAACCCAGCCAAGTTGCAGCTGTTGAGAAACTCACTCAGGGTTTCTACAGCTGCTGCTCCTCAGCCACCCTGTGCATACTAAATCACAAGCTCTGAAGCACTACATACCTTGTTTTCACACACATGATTTCTGAAACGCTCAGCAGGGCTACAACTGTACAGGTTATTCAATGCAACAGTGTGCAGATAACGTGACCAAGCAGCTTCGCAGTACTGAGCCAGAGTAAGGCTAAGCCATTTCAGGCTTTTAAGATGGCCTCTTCCCATGTACCAGAGATTCAGGTATTGTATCTAGCACATAACATACCAAGGATTTCTCTTCATCCAGAAGATTCCTATACTGAACCTTCCACAGTGGCACTAACACTGGCTTGACACCACACCTAATTCTATCAAGGGTTTCGTCTTTCCTCCTACTTCCAGCCAGCCCACATTTTTCACTTCCTCCATGGAATGCAAGACTGACACGTACCCAGTTTACACACAGGATTTATTTTACTGCAGTTGTGTATACAGCACCTGTTCTGTGGACGAGCCGAGCTTCTGTCTGCAGTGCCATCAGCCACACATCTTTCATGATCACTGAGAAAGGAGAAAGCAATGAAGAGGTTAACCAAAAGCACAATTTATTTCATCCTTAGCAAACCCTGTGTATCGAGAACAGCATTCGGTCCATCACAGTTGCCCTTTCTAGAATTATCTACAGGTTAAGCTGTGCAATTGCCTCCAACTGGATGGCTTGCACAAGACTGTAGTTTTGTACTGTGAACCTTCAAAAGCTGCAAAAGGGTTTTATTTATGGTAGGTAAAATCTTAAAACACAAAGCAGCTTCCTATCCTACCAAATGCTGAACAGAGAATAATCACTGTAACTGTTTTGAGTCTTTAGATTCTAATCAAAATGCTGTTAAACATTATGCAAGGACCATACAGAAGTGCTGTAGTTTAAATGGTGATGTTGTAATTGCTTCTGTCGCATTACTTTCTTGAAAACTTATGTTTAACGATGTCACCGGACAGCAGGAGTTAATGTGTCTACCAGTAAACTTTGTCATTTGCAACACATTGCTCTGCCATTGCAGAACTGCCCAAGGTCACTTCTATTAGGGCCACAAGACAGCTTACTTCATCTGGCACCGACTGCAAATTCAGAGGTGAGAATATGGCACCGCGCTCACAACAGGCATTTTGGTAGCTACAACCTTTGAATGTTCCACTAACCACCCTTCCAGCACACACAAACCCCACCCTCAGTTTTCAATGGTCACAACCAAACAGTCCAAATAAAATTGCATTTAATCTACAACCAGTGTTTTGGACTTAAATGCTGTTTCTTTTAAAGCCTCATGCTGGCAAGACACTAAAAACTTCAGACTTAAAAAACAGCTGGTAGAAATAATAGAAAGTCTCACTGACACGAACACAACTAAAACTTGAGGTAAACAGTCACTTATTACTCAAAAA
This sequence comes from Rhinopomastus cyanomelas, assembly GCA_013400115.1. Lineage (NCBI taxonomy): Eukaryota > Metazoa > Chordata > Aves > Bucerotiformes > Rhinopomastidae > Rhinopomastus > Rhinopomastus cyanomelas. The sequence goes on from VXBP01003652.1 coordinate 1,190,579, forward strand.
CAGACACACCTTAGCTGTTCCAAAACGATTAGAGCTGCGATTTGTTGTGGTTTGGGGTTCTGGTTTTGGTTTGGTTTTGTTGGATTTCGTGCAGACTTCCAAGCTTCAACTTCTCCCTCAAAGAGCTTGCTGCTTAGAAGGCGAGTGACGTTCAAAGACTGACACTGTCCCTTCAAAAAGCTGCAGCCACTGATCCATGCATCCCAAGGAGTCACCCTTCCACTTTGTTACTCATTTTCAGGAGTCGACTGCTTTTTTAGTTTCCAGTAACCACTAATTTAATTCAGTAAATTACAGTCATGCTGAGATGCCCAGAATGGATGCATGGGGCAAGAGTTTAGTACAAGTGATCTACTCCTTTTTTTCTGAGAACATGATCTCAGACCATAAAGGGCTTGCTAATGCTGAGCTTCCATTTCTATGAGGACACAGTCTCAGCTACAGTTAGGCAATAGATTCACCAGCTTCCTAAGCAACATGAATTAGTTGTTTAAAGTCTTGTTAACAAAAGACATGCATGACCACACCCCCAAACCAGCTGCAAGCTAAACCTGTTTTGAGAATTAAAGCAGCATGTAAGTCTCTGGATTTGACAGGTCTTTATGGGGTAAAAAAAATCTCTTTTCTTTGATTCCCTGACCCCATCAGGGTGAAAAGATGCTTTTACTTCTTATTTTTCTTCCCAGCGAGAGTGACAGAGCACTGAAATGGGCTGCCCAGGGAGGTTGTGGAGTCTCCCTCTCTGCAGATGTTTAAAACCTGCCTGGATGTGTTCCTGTGCAACTTGGTCTGGGTGGTCCTGCTGTGCCAGGGGGACTGGACTAGATGATCTTTCGAGGTCCCTTCCAATCCCTCATGTTCTGTGAAACCAAGAAACACGACTTTGCAGTTGCTCTAGGTGGGCTGGGGAAGTCAGGTCCAACAACACACTTGCAGGCAGATGGAAAAAACAGCAGTTTAAACGTTCAGTGGGTAAGAGGGTTTCAAACTTTATGCTAGTGGCCTGATGGCACGCACAAACACTGCGATCAGATAAAAGCCAGACTGATAACACAAGCTTAGTTTCCAATAACCATACACATAGGTAACTAATAATTTCCCAAGCTCCCTAAGTAATACAGATGGCTCAAGTGACCTTGTGCCAGTAAATCTAGCACAGTTTAAATAAACTTGCCAATCAATCGTGTGCCGAAGCACTTTCCATAAAGCAGAGCAACCTCTGCTCTGACAGCCCGGATCCAAAATACCAAGAGAAGTATTTCAAATCATACCTAAAAAGGGTACTTCACTAGGTGGAAAGTGTATCTGCTGAAGCTACATAAACACCAGTATAATGCTGTCACCTCACCACATGCAAACAGTCATGTTCTGGAGAAAGGAAACCAGTTTTCTCGATGTAAAGTCTTTCTCTTGTGAAGTAATTTGTGAGGAACAGATCTGAAATCCTCGGTAAGGCAAAGGCTGAGATCCTCTAACCATATCAGGTCTGCAGTGCTCCACACAAACGAACAAATCAGGAAATTCCAGCAATAGCCTTAAATCACGTCACACTTCTTTTAAGCAAAGACAGCTGAGTAACTCGTTTACAGGCAACAGCTTTTCACTCCAGTCAGAAACCGCTGTGCTCTGCCAGACCAGGAACAGTTCCCAGGGCCCCTGGTGTCAGTGTGATTTATGACCAGACCCACCCACAACCTGCGATGTGTGATTTTAGAATCTTGTAGATGAGGAACAGAACAAGCCAGGTTCAGTAACTCCCATTTGAAAACTGGGATCATCCATTGAATCCCAGTTTGTATCTGCGATCAATACATCTGCGGTGAACACAATCTCCCTTAAATCTTTACATTATCATATCAATCTCACAACCACATCTTTCTTCTCAAACACAGTGCACACAAGATGAACCTCTTCAACGCTTCCATCCTCAGCTAGTGCTATCATTTCCCTATTAATGGTTTCCACATCCCTGCTGTCACACTTGGAACTGACAGGATTAAAGCAGAGTAACTTCCATATGGTTTGAGTCCCTGATTCTTCAACAACTTCTACAATTAGTTTTATATAAGAGATACAAGGTACTAAGTAGTAAAGAGAGAAACAAAAACTTTAAAAATACAGTGCTTTAATCACACTGGAAGACAGAATGAAGAGCAAACTACTTCTTACAGTCAAGCACCTTCATGAAGATAAATTTTAATACCAGTAATTAATTTTAAGTATCGATACAACTTTGGAGAAGCTAACAAGCCTAAAACCAATCTGTTTTAAAAACTTTGTTCAGTAGCTAATTCAAGCACAACACAATAAACTACAAACTCCAGACAAAAACTGTAAAAATATTCATTGGGAAAAGCTAAATAGAGGAAGAGAGAGAGTATTTCAAAAGATTATTACTTCTGTATGTGTTTCTGTCAAGAGAAGATGTTCTGTTCAGTGTATTTTTATCTCAAGCCAAATGAAAAAGCAGCTGGTAGTGCCAGTTATGCTTCTCTGAGGGGTGGGGAGGAGGGGGACACACTCAACATGCAGCGCGCACACTCCACTCTGAACATCCTTAGCATTTGCTCCAACAACGTAGAATTCAGACACCAGCAACACTTATAGTGGGGGTGGTGTCAGGAGAACCTACATCAGCATTTCATCTCTCCCCACTAATGCCAAATCAAAACTGGGGCGGTGCCAGCAAACAGCTATGCCCTCCACAACAGAAAGGGGATCTCGACAACCCAAGACCACTGCAGACAGCACTGAAGCCAGACCTCAAGAGTACCTGCAGCAGCAATCACATGGAGAAAGCCCTCAAGTTTGGCCCCGTGACTGAGAATCAAAGTATTTCACAGCAATCACTGTTCTCAGAGCAATATCCAGATTGACAACAAAGCAGCTCTTCTCCTTCAAGCCTCTGAAATGTTTATCACAAAAGGTTTGTAAAGCCTCACTCCCTCCCAACATGACACACAAAAAACAAACCTGGTTTGTATTTCCTGAAAATACTTGGTTTTCTATTTTCTTCACAGGTAAACTGAGCTCTGCCATTGCAGAAGTGATAACAGCAATGAATGAGAAGTGACAGTAAGCAACAGGAAAGTAACCAGCTGATCACTCCCTTCTTCACCATCCAGAAATAAAAGCCCTACACTTTAAACCTCACTTCAGAACAATCATTACAACTGGCAGTGGAATTAGTTTATTTAAAGAATGAAGGTGTCCAGCTTTTTCTAGTAGTCCATATCATTTCTGGTTATTTTAAGATCTAATAAGAGACCCCAATCCTAAACTCAGTAATTATTTATAACTCAGTATTACATACTTTCTCCTGACTGTGTTACTGGTTCTTACCTGATGCAGGAACCAAATAAACCCAGAGAGAGAGAATCATATCCAGCAATTAGGATTCTTTCTGAACTTTGCTGTGCTGATACACAATGACAATTGCTACCCATCACATTTCTGTCAGAGGGAAAATTGTTTAAAAGCAACGCAGGTCGAATAAAAGCCCAAACATGGTACTGCTGACACTTAACCCTCCAGCAGGAGCCATGCCAACAAGCCAGTTCCTAAGCTGGAAGGGAATTGAAACAATTCCCTACACACAACAGCGTGTATTAATAGCAAATAAATAAGTAAGAACAAGCACTCTTCTCTATGCCGAGGTAATTAACAGCACACAAGGAAAGTTGAACTAGAGAATCCTTTTAAAACTAGGAGCAGGAATACAGAGCGCTCCAGGCTCGGTGGTAACACAAGGAAGAAATCTCCTAAACCTCCGCTGCTTTTTAGTCCACCATGAGAAACTTCTCAAAATACTGAAAGAGTTGGGCTGCAAATCAGCACATCTCAGCTGCACTGCGAACTAGCTGGTGTACTCAGCGGAGGCTGCTCCAAGAATTAAAGGTGGCATTGCACAGAACACCACTGAATGATGTGTAACTTGGTAATTAAAACCAAAACCACAGTACTACCCAGGAAAGTGACAGCAGTTCACCAGCACATGAAGCTGTCCATTTCTTAAAGTGCTGCTAAAAAAGCTGCTTATGCCAATAGAAGTGTAATTAATTGTCCTCATCACTGTTATTAAAATACAGCAGCTACACACCAGACCAAGATCCTAAAATTTAACACCTGTCGGCAACATGCTATAAAATCCAGTCCCCCCATCCCATCTCCACCTTGGTATCGTGGTTTGATTATTTGATTTGCTTATTACAGAAGGTATCTTTTCCAAATATACAGATTAATGTTGGTGCATGTGTGCACACTGTGTTTGCTAGGAGCTGTTCGCTCCATGTAGACACTGATTTTAACAATCACATCACTAACTCTTACAAGGTGTTTGGCAGTTGAGAGAATAAGGATCAGTACAAATCAACATCCCTGTAGTGCAGTTCTAACCAGGGCCAGCATTCATCTTACCCTATAAATAATTACTGAAGTCAAATGCTTGCTCAAACACCAAGACATCCGTAACTGGCCAGTATCTCACGTGTCCCACTTTTTATTAGTCACCGTAACAATACATTTTGAAGAAACAAAGAGTTAAGGAGCCAGGATGAAACACAGCCAAAGATAAAATCATTTTAATTAAAGCTTATCTCATGGCACATTAGATATTCTGAATATATTTTAATCTGAGAGAGTCTGTGCAGCTCCCCATAAAAGCAATTTAGTCCTGGCTAACAAGGTTTTTTAAAAAATACAAAATTCAAAACAAATGAACAAAACCAAACCACAGCTGTTTCATTAGTGAAATCACAGAACATTAGGGATTGGAAGGGACCTCGAAAGATTATCTAGTCCAATCCCTCTGCCAGAGCAGGATCACCTAGACCACGTCACACAGGAACATATCCAGGTGGGTTTCCTTAAGTAAAGGCTTTTCAGCTCATGATTTTAAGCTTGAACAGGGCATAGCTGTTTCCAATGAGCAAAGTACCTGACTGCTGCTCAGCCAAGTCAACTGCAGGCAGAAATATCTATTCCCAGAGCATGCACTATTAAAACTTCCAGAGTTTTCAAAGATTCAGTTTCTAGTTGTTCAGACAAATAAACCGAAGACGAAGTTTTCCACTTGGTGGGATCACTTCAGTAGTGCTTTGACTACTGATAAATTTCTAACAACTTGACACAGAAGTCAATGTCAGGAAACTACAGGATCACAACAGACAAAGAATGAAAATCTTCTGTAATAGCATCCACTGGAAAGTTCTTTGGAAACAGTTGTGGAAACAGTTCTGCACACAAAACCCGATCCTGGCTCCTGTGTCATTTCTATGGGTTTTGAATCACGTACTCCTTCAAGGCATGTTCTTTATTTCACTCGTTGCCTCGTAAAAGGCTCATTTTAAACAAAACCAAAAAACAACACAGCAACCCCACAGAAAAGCAAGAGGAGAAGTACTGACTACACGTACAAAACAATGACAGAGGCTGCATCCATTGCAAACAAAGGGGCAAAACTTCAGGACTGCCGTCTTGCGAGTCCTTTGTGATAACAGGAAGCAAAATGTTTTCTTGTAGAAGTAAACAACACCCTGACTTAACATCACCTACCCACAAGCAAGGAAATAAGGGAACCTTTCCTTACCCAGGGGACCGGTCACAGCTGCCCTCATGCCTAACCCCGGAGGAGGGAACCCCCTGAGCAGGTCACTGAGGCGAGGGGATAGGGGCTGGAAATCGCTACTCGGCGTTCGGAAGAGAGGTGCTGAGCTTTTGTTGAGAAACCGCACAAAATTAAAGAAGGGGGACGAGATCTTGGACGGGAGGGTAGCTTGCGCGGGGTGGGGGGAGGGGGGAGCAGCACTCCCAGCGCCCTCCCCTCCTTCTCGTGCAGCCCCTCCGCGGCTGTGGGGTAGGACCGAGAGCAAGTTTGGCCGAGGGGAAAGGAAAGGGGCCGAGGGGGGAAGCAGGGCGCCCCTTGCCAGGCTTTACCCTCGCCTTCCCCATCCCCCCAGCCCCTTTTTTTCTCCTACCGCCTCCCCCCCGAGCCCTTTTCCCCTGCCTCCCCCTTCCCTGTTCTCGGTCTCCTTCTCTCCGTCCCCCCTGTTTGCCTCCGCACTCGCCCCGCTGGGGGAGGAGAGAGAAGGCCCAGCACACTCACCTCTCCTTCTCCTCCCCTCAGCTGTTTACCACTCAGGGCTCCTCTGGCCCACAGGGCGCCGCCATCTTGGCCCTACCTCCCCCTCCCCCTCCCATTCACAGCCGCTTCTCCCCTCGAATCCCTCCGCCGTACAAACTAGTCCCACCTCACTGCTTCGCTCCCCGCCTCGCCCGGTGCCGCGCCGCCGCCTCACCCCGCTCAGCTCTTTTCCCCGCTCCAGGGGACTTTTACCCCGAACGCGCTGCCGCGGCGGCTCCTGCTCTCACCCGCTTTCCAGTGGCGGAGGTATCTCAGCGCGGGAGTGATTCGACCGCAGAGCAGGTCGCGTGATTCTGGAGGAGGTGCCGCGAGGAGCCCCGGGCAGCGGTGACGTCACGCGGGGCGGGGCCGGGCGGCGGCCGGTAAACAAGGCCCGGCCCGGGGCGGGCAGAGCCCCCGCGGGAGGGGATTTGGGCAGTGGGCTGGGTGCCTGAGAGATCCCGGTCGCGGTCCTGGGCCCGGCCAGCCCGCCCTCCCTCCCTCCCTCCCCGGGACGGGGTAAGGCTCCGCGCCGCCAACCCGGTTCCAGTGTCCTGCCTGAGCGTGGGTTCTAAGTGCGGGAATGTGCTGAAAGGGAATAAAAAGGTCTCGGAAGGGTCTCCGTTTGTGTGGAGTCTCGATACGGGAGCGGCCGCTGGAGGAGAGGCCGGGGCAGGCACCCAGAACCGGGTCTGTGCCTGCTGGAATGGGCCTGTCTCTCGGTGTTGCTGTTGTGCACCCCACAGTGCTTCAGGCAAACCCTGGCTGGGGGTTATTTTCCTTACGGTGAAATGGGGCAGCTGTGCCGCAGGAAACATCACCCTTCCAGATCAGGTTTCTTTTCCCTTGTGGAAAATCCAGAGGTTAGGAAAGATGAATGGAAATTGCCTCGGGGCAGGTTAAAGCCTCTGGGTTTATATCCCACAGCAACAATTTTCAATTACACAGTCCCCAGGCCGGAGGGGTCTCTGCATTTCTGTTCAGTGATCAATGAATCTCCGTATTGTTTAGACTGGAAAAGGCCTTTAGGATCAACAAGTCCAACCAATAACCCTCCTGTCCCAAGCCCAGCGCAAAACCACAGCTTTAAGCTCGAGATCAAGAGGGACACACAACTGCCTGAAGGAGTCAAGCACAGAGCCACACAGATGATGGAGTAGAACATCTGCCTGATAAGGAAAGGTTGAGGGAGCTGGGTCTCTTGAGCTTAGAAAAACAGAGACTGAGGGGTGATCACGTTAATGCTGATAAATATGGAAAGGGCAGGTGGCAGGAGGATGGAGCCAGGCTCTGCTCTGTAGCATCTAATGACAGGATAATGGGCAACAGGGTGTGAGCTGGAACAGAGGAGGTTCCACATCAATATGAGAAGGAACTTCTTCCCAGTGAGGGTGACAGAGCACTGCAATGAGCTGCCCAGGAGGGCTGTGGAGTCTCCTCTGGAGATGTTTCAAACCCACCTGGCCATGTTCCTGTGTGACTGGATCCAGGGGGTCCTGCTGCTTCAGGGGGATTGGGATCATCTTTCAAGGTCCCTTCCAATCCTTAATGTTCTGTGAATCTATACAACCTTTAAACACATCCATAGAGTGTTCCTGTTAAGCTGCTGCCCTAACTCTTCATTGAATGTGACTAGAAATCAAGGACATTACAATTTGAAAGGTAGAAACTGGGTTTAATTAAAAATAACAGCGGACTAGAACCCCATCTGAGAAGTACAAGTTGATTTCTAACTTCTCTGGTGTTGCTTGCAGTGTATCAGCACTCTCATCCCTGTGGAGTTGAGATAGTAGTTCTTTTGCACTGCACCTGCAATGGGTCATCATCCTGCTTCTGGATGAGATAGAGGTGCTAGGAGCCAGCGTGTTTTTAATCTAGTCCTGCCTCATGCATAGCAGTTAATATTTATTAGACTCTGGACTGGGTGATGGGATGTTTTTTCCCTGCTGTGCTGAAGACACGTTTATTTAATCGGTCTCAGAAAAAGAGTGGAAATTAAGATGAGCTTCAGCAAAGAGCTGGAAGCAATTAGCCCTGTTATTTTACTGTGTAATTGCCGTAACGTTCAAATTGACACAGGGAAACGCAGATGCTACAGGAGGGGTTTGCAGCTACATTTGAAAGAGAAGGTGACTGCATTAGGGTGGACATGATGTGTTATAATTAATGTGGTTATTATTTCTGAGTCGTGCATTTAGTAATCTATTTCCTTGGGATGCACTAGAGCAGGTGCTGCAGTAAGAACTCGGGGCAATACACTGAATTAAACCATCCTCAGGCGCAAGCAGATCTTGCCCTATGCCCGCCATGGCCTGTGTGGGTCAAGGCCAGGACTAGCTTATGGGAGCCCAGATAAGCACTTTGTGGCTCTCTCTGCTGGCCCTGAAACAAGAAGAGAGAACGGGGGAAATTATATCAACAGGAAGAACATAAAATAAGAATGACCACACGGGGTCAGCTCAAAGGTCCTTCTCACCCAAAACGCATCTCCGGCACTTGGTGTTTTTTAATTCCATTCATGTAAATCACCTTTTGATGGTGATTTCAGTGGAGAGGAGAGGTGACGAGCCATAATCAGAAATCCAGGGAGTGCTGTGAACACAAGCCAAGGCAGCAGCTGACTGCGATCTCATCCTGCAGTGTTTCCTCCATAGGAACTCCTGAAGTAAAATAAAGGGAGAACGGGTGAGCCAGAGCTGGACCAGGCACAGCAGCATCCCCACCTCTCTTCAGGCAATCCAGTGCAGGGATAACAGCAACAGTCACAACGTGCCCACTGTTTCAGGGGTCATTTGTACACCATTACATCTGGGCTTTGCAAGAGGATGGCTACTCACAGAATCACAGAACATTATGAGTTCTCGAAGTACAACTTAAAGGTCTGTCTGCTCCATTTGATCTCCAACACAATTCTCAACACTTTTTCCAGATTTGCTCCTTGTAGTAAAACAAACCAACCCCAAGTGCATTTACCACTCAAGCTGTGATAACAGAATCACAGAGCATGAGGGATTGGAGGGACCTTGAGAGATCATCTACAGCAAGATCCCTTAGATCCAGTCACACAGGAACACGGCCATGTGGGTTTTAAACATCACCAGAGAAGACTCCACAACCCCTCCTGGGCAGCCCCTTCCAGTGCTCTGTCACCCTCACTGGGAAGAATTTCCTTCTGTTATTGATGTGGAACCTCCTCTGTTCCAGCTCACACTTACTGCCCCTTGTCCTATCACTAAATGACTCTGAGCGGACTCCATTCTCCTGAGACTTACCCTTCACATATTTAGAAACATTCATGAGGTCTTTGTCTCTCCAAGCCAAAGAGACCCAGCTCCCTCAACCTTTCCTCATCAGGGAGATGTTCCACTCTCGGGGAAGTCAAGCAGCTGTGACAGAGGTGCTATGTGCAGCTGCTCTACACGTAGGTTACCGACACTGCAGACACGACCATCCTCCCTCTCCAAAGGACCGTGCCCAGTGCTCCCTGATGCACCTCTCTAACCAGCAAGCAGATGAGCTGTTACTGAACCTACACACAGAGTTTTCACACACCTAGTTTTCTATATCTTTATATTTTTGTGTGGCTGATTGGCTTTGGCTGCCTCTAGCTTAAGAGCCACATTCTACAGCCATTTGCACTTTGTGTCAACGGGAAGTCTGCGCTCAGGGGTGCTGGCAGAAGCCAGGTCCAATGTTTCATAAAATAACATCTCGGTCCTTTCAGCAGCTTGTCATTTTCCTGTTTTGTTTAATTCCTGTAACTGTCTTCGCGTGAAACCCCGAAGCTGCAATGTACATTTTGGTTTTCTGTTCCAACGCTTGTTTTTGTAGCGGGAAATGTAATCCTACAAATGCCTGTGTTTAAGAGGATGCAAATCAGCTCGGGAGCACAATGCCTTAGGAACGTTTCTTTCATGCAAAACCCAGCTAGATAAATAAGGAGGGGAGGAGGGAGAGGGAAGAGGGATTGTTTGCTTCTATAAACAACGAGAATTAATTATGCTCAGTAAGTGACAGATGGGTTAAGATGAAAATCTGAGTCTTTCTCAGGGTGGCTGAAACGTGCATTCCTCTCTCTGAGTTGCATCAAAACCCACTGCAAAGCCTGTCCAGTGCCTTGGGGCAACGGTGAGAGCTAGGACTTGTGGCTCTCCCGGCACCACTGGGGCAACGGTGAGACCTAGGACTTGTGGCACCAACCCCAAATACTTCTGCTGTGGATCTGAAGCATCTCTGGACCACATCTGCTCCAGTGGGGAAACAGCAGCCCACTATTGATCCTGGTACAGAGCAGAAGGGCTACTGCTCCCTGCTGCTCTCACCACCCCGAGCTGGAGCAGGAAAAGGGACCCAGCAGAGTCCTGGTTTAATGCCATCAGCTGTAGAAAACAGTGAAATGCATTTAAAAGCTCAAGGGGAGCAGAAAAACTTGATGCTATAAAGGCATTTCTGCGGTGGCGATAGCTCAGTACATGGCACTCAACAGCTGTGCTTATGTTTATCTATGTCTTATATCCTAAACTTTTCAGAAGGCATCTTTGCTGCCCGGTTCCAGCCACGCACACTGTGCTCGAAGTGCAGGAGCAGAGAATCCAGGGCACATACAGCTCATGCCACTGTGTGTGGTCAGGAAGACTGTGACGGTCAGAGAATAGGTGAAACCAGTAATTACATCCCCTCCCCACCTCAAGCACTGGGAGAGATCACAGAACATTAGGAATTGGAAGGGACCTCGAAAGATCATCCAGTCCAATCCCCCTGCCACAGCAGGATCACCTAGATCCAGTCACACAGGAACATGGCCAGGCAGGTTGTAACTGCCCACAAACAAGAGCCCTGTCCAAAGACTCTCTGAAGAAAATCACTGTTCTCCAGCTCTGCTGAAGGACAACTGGGCGATCTAAGAAAAGGCACTGCCTCTGCCTCACTGTCCCTCCTTCCACCCTGTCCAGCTGTCGGTTACTTCACATTCACAAACCCATTTACAAACCCTTTCTGAAAGCCAGCGATAGCCGTGCAAATCCTCACTACTGCTCTTGAAGAGCTTTTTGCAAAGACACTCGTTACTGAGCTTTCTTAAATCTCTATTTATACCCCGTATGCAGCTGCATATAGCTAGAGCAACGCCCGAGATATGTGTGGACTGCACACGCACATGGCTAGGAACCCAAGGCTGATTAGCACACATCTTTGTCTGTTATTACTTTGGAAATTGCAGGGATAAAAGATCCATTCTGGAATCAAATAATTCTGTGCATATGCACTAGATGGTTTTGTTTATGAGACTGAAGTGTGTATGTGAGACAGATGGTGAGTCTGCTGGTGAAAGATACGATGCGGAGATGAATGTGTGTACAAATACAGGTTCCTTAACAGCTATTCGCTTTGTTTTCAAAAAACTAAAAGGCAAAATAACAACTATCTTCTCAGTCCAGAATTCCACCGTTTCATGCTTTCTGTCAGTATGACAGAGAGGAGTCAGAGCTGCCCCAGAACGTGCAGGGTGCTGCCCCCAGGGTTGCGAGTTGGGCATCGTGAATTCTCTTCAAGTTTTCAAAGTCCTGGAAAGTTTTGATAAGCAAATAGTTTCTGGGCTCTGCTTCTCTATTGGCTGGTTTCTTCACCGCCAGATTTTGACACAAATAATCTGATTGAAAAATCAGGGAGGGGAACAGGGGCAAAAAAACAGAGAGAGAAAAAAGGAGAAGTATCTATTTCAGCAGACTGCGACCGAGTGAAAAAGTGGAAGAGGAGTCCAGAGAGAAGACGCCGTCTCGCTTGTCTGGGGAGATTTCGAGGCGAATCCAGTAAAGCAAAGTCCCCCAAACAGGTGACTGATTTATTCTTTTAAACACTTTTAATTTCATTGTCTTTCCTCATTTCTCCAATACATGTCTTTAATTCTTTTTCTTCCTTGCTTTCGCTTGCAAATATACAGGATGTTTCACTGCCTGAGTCACTTGTCCTGAGGATTCCTTTATCATAACGATTTGCTTCATTTAAATGAGTGAAACCTTTTAAAATCAGAGACTGGATTCACTCTCACATTTCAAATTATAATAGAATCACAAACGATAAGAGGTGGGACACTGCTCTCAGGTACCTGCATCCCAACAAGCTCCACGCAGAGCAGCAGCTTCTAGATGCAGTTTTATACTCAGGCTCTGAGGAGAGGGTGTATCGTGCTTTTCCTTTTAATTGCTGTTTTACAGGGCCAGATATTTACCTGCAGCAAACAGCACAACTCTGCTGACATGACTTAATCTGTGCTAAGTGAGGGTTCAGTCTCTCCTGTTTAGATTTTTGCTTCACATCTCTCTTTTAACTGGTTTTCCTCTAAGTAGAGGCTGATTAGCGTAACAACTGTCAGCACATGGAATTAGCCATTTATAGATGCTCCTCATGCACCACCAGACAGATCCAATACATTGAGCAGAGAAGCAAATGATCTGCAGGTTCACCCAGTAAGTGCATCCATACAGAATTGGTTTGATGGCTCTGCGCAAGTCTGTGGACACCTAAGGCAGAGTTTGCTACCGCCAGTTGCGCTCCCAGCATCACAGGTTGCTGAAGGAGGTTCCTCAAGAACAAATGCAGTGGTTCTATTCTAAATTAGTTTTCTAGGTAGTACAGATGTACCAGCATTTCTGTTCCTCTTCCTGGATGGGATTTCTACCTGAATTTGCTGCCCTTGTGACAACATCCCTCTGTGCATTTTATCACAGGAATTGCAAGTGTTCTGCTCATTTTCCCCCTAAATTTCAAGTTTCTCGACAGTGGTGGGCTAGGGAAGTCCACCAATATTACTTTTGTTGTAAAGAACAGCAATTCCATGGCTTCTCCAATCCCTGATGATTCTATGATTCTATAATTCTAAAGATAAATGACTTTACATTTAGAAAGCCAGGAGTCCATCAAACCCCTTCTTTTATTTGGGCTCTTAATTTCATTGTTCCATTTTGTGCTTTTTTCTTTCTTAATGATTTAGTCTTGTGAAAGAGAAATAGTTACTCTTCATTTTGGAAGCTTCACTTCTGCCAGAAAGAACAGAAAAAAATGTGACTCTATGTTTTAGCTAAAGCAAAGGGATGGAAAGAAGCCTTTTGTAGCCTAAAACTCTGTAAGCTCATCAACTTGTATTAAGACACCTATCGATTGCAAGTGAAAATTAAGTGTTTCCATTGAGTGTAGAGGGGAAAAGGGCTTCAGCTTGGAAATTAACCTTGTAAATTTGAAAACAGAATCACTTGAATTTAGAGGAAAATTAAAGTCAGCTTGAGAATGGTACTTACAGTGTAAATTAGGTTCCTGATTCAGCATGGCACAGTCCTGCAAACACCTGTTCTCCAATGTGTTTGGGACCCAGGTTCCACACTATGAATCATCATACTGAAGGAGCCAGAGAGAACAGCTCCGTGAGCTGATTCAGTGTGAACATGAGTTTCTTCTGAAGAGTATCAAAGGACCCCTGTTTTGTGGTACTTGAGTGAAGCTGGGGTTAGGGCTGCAGGAGGAGCACAAGATCAAGTGAAATTAGGGTGCTGAAGTCAGAAAACACCCCCTAAAAAACAAACCTAACCCCAACCCTGTTAATGTGGCTCTTCGACAGTCTCCAGCGTTTCGGTCTTACAGTTTCACATGTGATACTCTGCAGCATCACCAGAGAGCATCACTGAGGATGAAGGAACTTTGTGTTTGAACACAGGAGGGGAATGCACAAATGCTGGGTCCACTTTCAGATCCGAGTGGGGAATTTACAGCTGGTAGAGCAGCCCTCCTTAGGTGCTTCAGGTTAGGTGAAGCAGGTTTTCTCCCCTCGGGTCCCTCTGATTGTCTTTTCTCCAAATTACTGCATCATCACCACGGAGCTACACGAATGGCAAACAAATAAGAACATCAATTTGATGTCCTGCATTGAAATAAAAACCAATTACAAATGCCACGACACTTACACTCCGGGGAGGCTCTCCTGCCCAAGCAATGAACTCCCTTGTGCACTTGCCAGTCAAGGTAGAAACTGCTGCCACAGGGGCTGGTGAGAACAGACTCCAGAAAGTTTACTTTTCAGCAAAAGGCTGAATCTGAATTCTGTCAGCAGCTCTGATGACGTTGAGGCGTCGTGGGGTCAGCTGTGCGTTAGCACCACTTTCCCTGTGAGACAGCCACTAGCAGCAGCTGATCGCTCGCTCCTGATAGTCCTGAGTCTCGAGGCAAGGTATTATTTTTTCCTCACAATCTGTGCTTCTAGCTTTCCCCTAACTGGCTTGTGTGAATCACAAAGATAGTCCAATGCAGTTGTTAATTAACTATGCTTTGGGTTCCCAGTTCCTGTTTTCTCTGTAAAATGGGGTGGGGGAAGGTAACTTCCTTTTGTAACGTTCAGCAGTGCATTAAAGATCGTTGTTCTCAGTAGAAGCCCTTATCAGCAGGCAAGATACTGGACTGAATATGACTCTTATGTGTAGCTGGGTGCAAACACATCCAGAAAAATCCCATTGATTCATGTGCATCTGCTTTCAACTGCCAGCAGAGAAGAGGGGCTGTATTTAGCACCTTTGTGCACTTAGCTTATGGATACTGTCATAAAACACTGCAGGATTGCTCATGCCACCCATCTCCAGTCCTCTGCTTTATCTGCTAAAGCCACAGGGTGCTCTAGCTGGTAGGCAGGGAGTGACTCTGCCATGCTGGGTTCAGGCTTTTGCCCTACATCCAGAGTTACCTGCTGCTAGAGCCTCCTTCTCCACTATATAGGAAGCCCAAGGAAATGAACTGGTTAATTCAGGCAGAGAAATCCAGTGTCTAAAGCTTGCCGGTACAAGTACCTTCCATTGAGGGCACAGTCCTGCCCCACAACATGGAAAATCCCTCTGACATGGGTGGAAATCCCACATATAAAGGAGTTGTGGCAGGATTTTAGCTTGGACATGCCTGTGTGGCAGAGAGCAGCTCCATGCACAGAACATGCCTGTGTTTGTACCGAGCTGGAGACGTCTCTGTGCCCACAGCCTTTTGCCAGGCAGAGGTACACTTGTGGAACCTCATTAGAGAGTGACAGGAGAGCAAACAGAGCGCCCCTTCCCTCAAGGGCATAGTTAGGGTTCATTCTCAGAGCTGTTTTGTCCTCTTTCTAAGCTTAAATTAAACAAATCTACCCTTGGCCTCTGTTTTCTCTCCATTATTCATCTCGAGTTACATGCAAATTTCTTGGAAAAAAGATGAAGAAAAACAGGTGAGTCATTTAAGAAGAGACAAAAAAAAATGGCTAGAGACACCAGAGTTATCCTTGAAGTCACACAAGAAACTGTGGGAATCCAGGATCAGATTTAAGGAGGCAGCTCTAACTGCATTTCTAAAGGCAGCTGAGCTGGTGAGCACCTCGCTCTCATGACCACAGTCCTGCCCACAGCAGCCATCATTGCACAAATTCCACGTGCACATAGCTGCAGCCACAGGCACTGCTGTCAGTATGGCCCTGGGACCTTTAAACAATAAGCCACTGGGCTATATAATTCTGCTTAGTGTTTAAGAGTAGTGCAGGCATCTCTGAACCCTGGGGAGCAATCCTGGACCATCCTTGTTTGGTTGGGATTCCAGGAGCCCAGCCTGCTGTGTCCTGACTTACTCAGGCATTTCAGGTCACTCCTACTTCCAGGAACAAACTTGGCTCTTCTTTCCTGGACACCAACTAGGCTGCACTTGAGGTGTTTGCAGGAATAAACCGTTGCCATCAACAGAGAGCCAGGACTTAGCGCTGCCTTCTCATCTAAAATACAGCAAGATTTGCTTTTAGTGCTGCTATCCTGAACAATTACAAGGAAAGATGCAAATAAAGATGCAAATAAGGAGCCCGCTGATGTTGCCATCCCCAGCACCGAGCCTGTCGTCACACTGCCTCCATGAGAGCAGTTACGAGCCGCGGGGAGCGGGCACAGGGCGGGCTGGGTTCTGGGTAGGAAAGATAACAGATGCATTGCAAGAGCATTTAGGATGATTAAATTTTAGCATTTCATGTTTGTCCCTAACCCGTCGTTTCGACCGTTTGTGATATTTGAGTCTGATCCAAAAGGTAACCTCTCACACCCAGCACTGCTGCTCTGCCTCTGCTCGAGTGTTGTTTGCCAGCCAGAACACAAAATGCTCAGAGCTACAGCCAGTGAGGAGGAACCATAGAATCATTGGGGATTGGAAGGGACCTCGAAAGATCATCTAGTCCAATCCCCCTGCCACAGCAGGATCACCCAGACCAAGTCATAGAGTCAGTCAGGGTTAGAAGGGACCACAGGATCATCCAGTTCCAACTCCCCTACCAGGAACCACCACACATCATAGCTGTGGGGATTTGATGCTGCATGTCTCCCGTTACTGCTGGTGTTTCTATATTATTTGTGGTAATTATGATTTCATGGTTTGGGCTGCACCCTTCTAGATGCAGTACAAACACTAGGGTAGACCCTTTCTCAAAGGGTTCATCTCCTCTAGAATGGGCTGCCCAGGGTGAGTGTGGAGTCTCCTCTGGAGATGTTTAAAACCCACCTGGACATGTTCCTGTGCTCTGGCAGGGGGGTTGGACTGGGTGATCTTTTGAAGTCCCTTCCAATCCCTACTGTTCTGTGATTCTGACCTGTGGTCCCCACTGCATCCTCGCAGGAGGGTGAAGTCAGAGATGCACCACGTCCTGTAACCAGAGCAAAGAGCTGTGAGAGAGACCGTGGCTTCCTCCGTGTCTTTGCCACAGACACGGTTTTGGTCTGTAACCCAGCACTTCATTTAAGCACGTCTCCGTTTCTCCACCCACGAGACAAAGACAACAGGAATCATTTGCCTCAACCTAGGGGTAGATTGTGAAGTGTGATTTTTACTGAGTGTTCTGTAATCTGCCATCCCATCTCTACATTCAGCTGCAGAGGCTACTTCAAAACAAGTTTCATCACTTGGCCCCCTCCACAGCTCTGGTTTCCCCTAGTTTGGGAGCACACAGCTAAACTCACTCATCACTGCTGCACAGAGCTGATGTACTGGGGGAACAAATGAGAAACCATCCCGACAGTCCAGAGCTATTTACCTGCTTTTCCACCCTGTGTTTCTGCCCAGGCAGTGAATGGAAAATGCCACGGTCCTTCTTGGTGAAGAGCAAGAAGGCTCACACCTATCATCAGCACCGCTACGTGGAAGATGACCTGCCTGTACTCACGTGGGGTCCAATCACCTCTCCCTTCACTGGTGAGTCAATCCATCCACTGGGATTGTAAGAATACACCGAGGCAAATCAATAATTGAGTAGGCAAGCTAAGGGCAACTGAGCTAAAGAGCAACTAAAGGCTTCCACATGGCTATGTCTGAGGACAAACTGGTCCCCTACGCAAGGTCCTCTTCCTCTAGGTCAAATCCACACTGTCCCACTGGAAGCAAATTTAGACCTTCCCTTTGATTCCTGCTGGGTTGCTGGGGAGATATGAGTGCTGTGTGGGGCTGGTCATGTTTGGGAAAGATGGTCTAACTCAGGCAACTAACTGTTGGGAAAAGAGTTTGTGCTGGACTGTCTGTCTTATATGACCTTGTAGCTCTGCCACCTCAATCTCCAGCTTGCTATGTTCACTGCCCACGTTCTCTCTGGACCTATATCATCACAGGACATCACCACCTCTTCCTCCCAAGGATTTGCAAGAAGGTTATGGTGATACCCACACAGTGACTGTGAGAAGAGTCCTACAGGCTCGCAGAGGAAGGTCCAGCTGCGTAGTGTCATAACCCAACCAACACTGCTGCTGCTGCTCCGTGCCTGCTGTCCTCCCTCTGCTCCTGTTCATCCCTTCCCACAACCAGTGGCAGGGCTGGGGCAATTATCTTCTCCCTTTAGGCATCATTCAAATTTTCTGTATTCAAATCTAGGATCAACTTACCCTTTGTTCTAGCCCTGGCTATCAAATTAGAGTCCAGCCCTATGATAAGTTTGACAAAAAAGAAAGGAGGTGACATGTAAATTTCAGTTCCTGCCATCATCCTCTGGCTATACTGGAGTATTGTGTCCAGTTCTGGGCCCCTCAGTTCCAGAGGGATGTGGAGCTGCTGGAGGGAGTCCAGCGTAGGGCAACGAGGACGATGAAGGAAGCAGAGCACCTCCCTTCTGAGGAGAGGCTGAGGGAGCTGGGTCTCTTGAGCTTGGAGGAGACTGAGGGGCAATGTCTATAAATATTTGAAGGGTGGATGTCAGGAGAATGGAGCCAGGCTCTTATCAATGGCATCTAGCGCTAGGACAAGGGGCAATGTGTGTGAGCTGGAACAGAGGAGGTTCTACATCGATATGAGAAGGAACTTCTTCCCAGTGAGGGTGACAGAGCACTGGAAGGGGCTGCCCAGGGGAGTTGTGGAATCTCCTTCACTGGAGACATTTCAAACCTGCCTGGACATGTTCTTGTGCAACTTGGTCTGGGTGGTTCTGCTGTGGTAGGGGGATTGGACTGGATGATCTTTCAAGGTCTCTTCCAATCCCTAAAGATTCTATGATTTGTTGTATCTGATGCACAAGAGCATCTGGACAACAGATGAATAATGTCCTTCAGCAGCCCAGTCCCATCTCCAGCAGAACTGAGGCACAAGCATTGGACCTCTGTGCACTTTAGCTTCTTCCTATAAAGTCTTCTGGCAAGTGCTGGCTGTTCTGTTTAAGGGGTGGAGAAAGCCTGGGGTGTTTAAGCCTGGAGAAACGTGAGCTTGTGCAGGAGAGCATGAGGCTCCACAGTCACCTCTGCAACTGCGTAAGCAGTTACCTTCACTCCCCACTTCCCTGCTTGGCTGTCCATAAATTGAGCTTAACAACAGTCAACTCTCTTAGAAGAGGGGTGGGGAGGTTAATAAGTTAGTGATTGCTACTTACCCACACAAATTAGAGCGATTTTAAATAGGGAAATGATTCTTACTGACATGTGGCCTTCTAGGGTTAATCTAACTACACAGGGTATCAAGTGTCCTATCATCTCTTCCTGCCTGCCTCTATCTTCCCTATCACATCCTGCTTGGAATTTCCCTTTGTCAGCAATGGACAGACCTGGGTTGCCTGCTGCTTGCACCAGTCTGCACTTATGCAGGGAATTGAGCCCAGGCTCAGGTAGCCAAGCACGAGTTCATCCTAAACAAGCCCCACCTTAATAGACTCTTAACGGCCAGAATAAACTCACTGTGACACTGCTCTGTGATTACAGCCATGGGAGACAAGACACCAGAGGACATCAAGAAAGAGGACCTAGAATGCATGGCTCCAAAACAAGAGAATGACCCATCTGAAGCAAAAGAAGAAAGTGTTCCTGTCCAGTACCTGAGCAGGATGCTGCAAGGCCCTTCAGCTCAAGGTCTGCTACTCAAGACCACAACTGCAAAGGAAATGAGGGCTGGGCTGGCTTATGAAGCCCCTACAACCGGGTCCAGATGTCAGTAAATTATCTCAAAATAAGAGCTGACAATAGTCAAACTTGTCCCAGGCAGAGCTCATCAAGAGCTTTCTGTATGACCCTTTGTGATGCTGGTCTAGATCAGCATCTCTCTAAAGGATGGTGCCATGATTCCCAGTGAGGGAGCCTTGTCCTGTATGGGTCAGAGATGGTGTTCACGTGATCCTTGTTCAACTACTGCATGAAGCTGGGCTAGTAGGGGATTAATAGTCTCTTAGCATCCCCTCTCCCATAAAATGTCCTCAAATTGAAATCAAAGTCTTAACAGGAACTTCATCTAGGATTTTAACTGAAGGAGGAGTTACCAACTGCAGCTCCCATTAAGTAGGGGAATAGCACCCAGGGACCTTTTTTACTGGTGCCTGGCTTCAGGCAATGGCATGACACTCATTTATCTCTCTCCCTCTCCTTTGCAAACTCAGAGATGGCCATCCCAGGTCTGCAAATGAAAGACTGCACTAACCCGACAAGCACCTCTACCTTCTACAAACCTGGCTTTGCTTGGGATGCTTACCATGTGCCATACAGCTACCGCCAGATGTCTTCCACCATGCAGTCAGCCCTCTTGGAGCATCCAGTTAGCCTGTATGGAAGCCACCTCCTGCCAAGCACCGAGCCCCCTCTGGATTACAGCATGCATTACTCCTCGGACATGGAGACCTACCACTGCGTGAAGTGCAACAAGGTGTGTCACCGAGGAGATCCTCCCGGATGGGGCAGGACTGGGGCCATCTTCATCGCACAGATCAGCGTTTCACTGGGTTACACCCCACAGCAATGCATGCATGCAGCTCAAAATGGGAACCTGCTTGTTCTCCTGACTAGGGATAAGGGCACTAGGAATGATGCAATTCACATGGCCCATGAGGGAAGAATCAAATAAAGAGAAGGAATTGAAAACAGATGGAGACACAGCTGCCTCCCGTCAAAAAAGTCACTGTCATTTTGTTTTGCAGGTGTTCTCCACTCCCCACGGGCTGGAGGTCCATGTCCGAAGGTCTCACAGTGGGACCCGTCCCTTTGCTTGCGAAGTATGTGGCAAAACCTTTGGACATGCTGTAAGCCTAGAGCAGCACACCAACATTCACTCCCAGGTGGGTTGTGTGTTTCCAAGCTCTCCAGACTTCATGAGTGTCAGACCTCAGCTGTTGTTTACTCTGTTATAAATGAGGTGACCTTTCTTAGGTCAAGTACAACAGCTTTCCTGCAGCATCCAATGATAGAAGCTCTGACGGCCACGGATCTTGGTCTCACAAATCTCAGTCTGCCCTTGAGGATTCCTTGGATGGAAGAATCATTGCTACTGATTCTTCTGTGCCTTCTTGCTTCCTTTTCAAGGGTGCAGGAGTTTGAATCATCAGATGCAATCCATTTCCATAAGCAACCCTCTCTGCATTCTCTTTGTACCACATCTAGCCTATCAGTCCATGAGCCAGGGAGATTTGCTTATCAAATCTACTATTCACAACTCTCTTAACACTCTTCAAGCTCTGTCTTGCAGCCACAGACATGCCATGATTTTCTTAACAGGAAAGAAGTTTTGAGTGCAAGATGTGTGGGAAGACATTCAAGCGCTCCTCCACCCTCTCCACTCATCTCCTGATCCATTCAGACACGCGGCCCTATCCCTGCCAATACTGTGGCAAGCGCTTCCACCAGAAGTCAGATATGAAGAAACACACCTACATCCACACCGGTAAGAAACAGAAGTGTTTCCAGTAAGCAAATGCAAATTAGAGTCCATCACATTGAGCCACACATAGTCCAGAGCTACTGCAGTGGGGATGAGTGTCCACAGGCACTGGGAAGTCATTCCTCCCAGTGTGGTACAAACAGCACAGCCAGTCAGGTCTGCATCTGCTAAAGCCCATTTCTGCCTCCCTGCTCTCACCTGTTAAAGTGGTTTTTACTGTTTTCTCTGCCCTGCAGGGGAGAAGCCCCACAAATGCCAGGTCTGTGGCAAAGCCTTCAGCCAGAGCTCTAACCTCATCACTCACAGTCGCAAGCACACTGGCTTCAAGCCCTTCAGCTGTGAGCTCTGTGCCAAGGGCTTCCAGCGCAAGGTGGATCTACGGAGGCACCGGGAGACCCAACACAGTCTCAAGTGAAGGATGGCTTCAGGTCTTTGCTGGAGCTCCTACTGCCAGTGGAGAAGAAGAGTCTCCCCACAGCATCTCCATCCAGCATGGGGCTGCCCACCTCATAAAGCTCTGACAGCATCCTGTGTTCCACTGAGGGCTGGCAAAGTCATGACAATGACCGTGGTCTTCTGGCAGCCTAGGACCTTGTACATCCCAGTAGGGGACAAAGAAACCTGAGGGAGCTCTCACTTTTCAATTACAACAGGTACCAGCCCAGACCTGACACCAGCTGGTCAAGTGCAAATCCAGAGCAATTCCTCCAAGGTCACTGTTACTCTGGCTTTACACCATGTGCAGAATCCGGTTCATCCAACTGACCAGCAGTGAGGTGGGAACTCCTGGGCTAGTGACAGCAACAATCTGTGCCAAGCTAGCACTGTAATCATGCTCTGCTTTGATGGTCTGGAAGAGAAGGCTTGGGACGTGCAAACCCATTGCACTCAGCAAGCTGTGTTCAACCTGGACAGAGCTTCTGCAGAGACTTGCCCAAGTCATAAATTCTGGCAACAGACACTTCAAGTCATTTTCTTTCAGCAGAGCATTTAATGTGATCAAATTACAAGTTAACTGTGTTGTATTTTTAGCTTGGAGTGGGAGGAAAAATACTGAAAAACCAGCTCCGATCCCTAGCTGATGACGGGGGGCTCTAAATGCATTCCTCATGCACGCCGTGCTGCAAAGATCCCTGTGTTAGTGGCAACCAGGCAAGCCCCAGCACCAGGCACAAGCCCTATGTCAGTACCATGGGAGAGAGCTCAGCTGCTCTTGGAATCCAAGCTGGTATGTCCCACAATATTTCACTGCATACTGGACATACTGACTTAGAGCTGTCCTGGGCAATCCTGTGTCACTGCATGGTCAGGAAGGGCCCTTGGGTATCGATGTCAAGGGCCTGAGTTCTGCTTTCCAGCCACTCTCTTAAAGGAGGAAGTGACCTAGTACACATCAGCACAGGGTGCCAGTACCTTACAGATATTATCCAGACACAGCAGCAGCAGCATTTCCTCCTCCTCCTAGGTCTGGGGGTTGAAGTAAAGCCCTGGAACACACAAAGAGCCAGTTCACCTCTAAGCTCTCACCATATAACCTTTGGCAGGTCACTGCACTGGGCTTTCTCCACCCCTCCTGGTGACTTGGATCTCAGGTTTGTAGAGTCCCTTGGGGTCTTAACAGGAGGGACCGAGTATTATTCCAGCATTAAGACAAGTGCTTTCAGTCAGAGCATCACAGCAGCACACAGCCCACTCCACAACTCCACCCCTGAACACATGGCCTTGGACAGCGACACAGGTGGGCTGCAGCCTGGAGAACAGGCTGTGGCACTAGTCATTCCACTCCAAATGCTTATGAACACAGACTGCCACCATGAGCAGCAAACCGTGACCAACTCATTTCTTGCCAGGCCAGAAGCAGCCTGTCCTGCCCTCAGTTACACTGCTGCAAACCCAGAGTCATTCTCCTAAGACCTACCACGTACTTGCTCCTGGTTTATGCTGCTCCTAAGCTGTTAGTGGTTGACCAGCATTCTGGAAGCTCCAAACAGAGGCTGTGCTCCTGACTTCACTTGTCCACTGTAAATGTGTATTTATACTTATTCTAATGTATATTTTTATTGCACTATACCAGACAGTGACAACATACAGAGGCCTGCTGGGATTTCTCTGATCAGTCTGTTCCCTCTCAGTAACTGGGCTATCACAGTGTGTTTCATGTGAAAAGCATCCACCTCAGGAAAGGTTTGTACTTGGTTCTGGGGGTGCAGGCAGTGGGGAGAAGGGGACAGCATTGCCCTGTATGGTTTGGGTGGAAATAAAGATGAAACTTCAAATGCACAACAAGGGCTCCCACACTTAAGACAATTCAGATTCAGAACAGCCACAAACAACACTCAGCCTGGGATTAGGGCTAGGGAAGCTCTTCCCCAGGTCCTGACCATGACACCAGACTCACACAAGCATTACACTGGGCCAAGTCACTTCAGCGGATTCAAATTGCTGCCAGAAGGGCAAACCCTGTTTGTTACTCCCCTTGTCCTCCACAAACCTGCAGAGACATATTTGAAGAGCATTCCAGCATGTGAACTGCTCAGCAGCAAACACTCTCCAGACCCAAAGCACACCAGCAGAGACTTTCTCATTGTGTCCTGGGGACAGCAGGCGTGTCTGACTCACTTGAACCTCCCTGCTTTTGGCCATTCTGGAGCGAAGTGCTGGCACAGGCTGATGGCACCGTGGCCAGACTGCCTGTAAAACCACTCATAAAACCAGAGCAGACAGCTGGGTCTCCTGAGCCTGCTGAACAAAGGCTGCTGATTCCATTCCATTTCCATTCCTATCTTTGATTTCCATGGTCCAGAGGATGTACAACCTTCAACAGGCAGCTGGTGTCCTCTCCTAAGGCTGTGCTTCTCCTTCACAAAGGACACATCACCCCAGCTCTATCCTTTTATTTCCCCAGAAGTCTAGAGCAGGCAGCTGCTTTCACCATTACTGTGGTTACTTAACCCAGAGGTTACTGAAGAGCAGTTGCAGGGGAAGAGACAGTGTCAGCCTTACTCTTCTATTTGTGAGGAGCCTGGTGAGCACATCCCCAGGACTGCTTTAGTAGGGTGGGCAGGCAGCGAGTAGAGAAACCCACTGGCGTGGCTTTAGTCAACGTGCTGGTGCAGAGTTGTGCTCAGGAAAACATGTTTATGGCCAAAACAGCCCCGGGGGGCCAGGCTGACCCACTCCCCCAGGCATTGGGAGCGTATCTGCAGAAACACAGGCTGTGGACACAGGCCAGCTGGCAAAGGTGCCAGACAGACAGCAAGGCCAGAGTCAGAAGATGACCCAAGAAGGGGCTGAGGAGGAGAAAGAAATAACTTGCAGAGTTTTCCACCAAGACAAGGCAGTTTCTTATCCTGGAGTAACAAGGTGCAACTTCCAGTCCATCCAGGAACACTGCCTGAGCCCCATCCTGCCCTCAGGATTATGGATGTCAGCAGCCCAAAGGAAAAAACTAGGGAGCCCCACAATCCCTTGTTCACTGCAACCCCAGTCTCCTGAGGAAGAGGATGGAGAGACCTGAGTGGTCTCTGCTCCAGAGAGAGCAGCAGCACACTACACACTTCCCTGGACTTTCATCTGTGCCACCCTAGGCTCTGGAAATAGAAGCTGAAGGAGTGGGGAGCAAGCAGAGCTGGCATCACCCAAACCCCACTGCAGCAGGCTAGGGGAGAAGATTCCACTCCCAACGTGGCACCAGCCACAGGCAGGAGACACACTCCCAGTGCCTGGGCAAAGGGCTTCTCAGATCCTTGGAGCTACTGAACACACACAGGAGGATCCAAGGCTGCTCAGCATCTGTCAGGATTAGGTCATGGTTGTCACCAACTCCAAGCACACCTGGCCTTGCTCCCCAACCATGCAAATCTTCTCCAGTTCTGAACACAAACTCTCTCTCCTACCATCCTCTCTTGCATAAGCAACACCCCCAACTATTCTGGTCAGTCAATCGAGGAAAGAGATAAAAAAGCAAAATCTCAACTAATCTTTGTGGCTGAAGAAAGAGCTGATTGTTTTTTGCCTCTCTCTGAGCCACCCTGTATCCTGCACTTCCCCAGTCCCCTTCACACCTTCTTCCCTTTATTGCCAGGGGAGGAAAACCCTGGTCTTTGGGCTGTTTTGTTTAGCAAATGAGGAACATGCAAAGCAATAACCCCGGGCATCTGTGATAAGGAAAGAGGTGCCTCTGCATCTTCCAAAGAACCTTCAGGCACTGAAAGCAGCAGCCCCAGAGATACTAAGATCAAGGGTGGATTTAAGTTTGGACACGGGGTGCATCTTTCACTTCCTAATGAAGACAGAGCCATGGGACACCTGCAGGAAGCAGAGGTGTGTTCTCAGCTTATCTGGAGTAGAATCCTGTAGAAGGCAAAACCCTGTAGTTGTCACATTGTGCAGGCAATGGTTAGGGAAGGCCTAAAAGGAACTGAGATGAAAGATAGGGAAGAGTTAGACTCCAGCTGAGTAGAAGTTACATTGAGAAAAGAATTTATTTGCTGAGTCTGGTTGCTTCCTGCCCTGGACTTCATGAGAAAGCGTTTTCAGTGAAAAAAAAGATAAGAGCAGAGTCCCTTGTCCTCACAGCAGGTCACTGCCCCAGATCCATGCAGTAGGAGCTGATGGAGACACAGCAGCAGGTGACTTTTTGCCCATCAGTACAGCACAAAAGGGGAAGCCTAACCCGGGAACAGAGAGGGACCTGCAAAACTGCTACAGAACTTAAGAGCTTAGCATTTATCTTGCTCACAGAACAGAGGTTTTTCCACTTCTGCCCTGGAATAGTGTGTGAACACTGAAAACACAACCCAGAACAGCCACACCCAAACTAGTCAACAGTAGTTCAGCAAGCCACAGAATCACAGATCATTAGGAATTGGAAGGCATCTCAAAAGATCTAGTCCAATCCTCCCACCACAGCAGGATTGGTTACCTCTGTGCTGGAGGAGACCTAAGAAAACAGATCCCTGTAGAGTTCCAAACCCATTCCCCAGGAACACACTGATCTTAAGGCTTCAGCCCTGAACTGAGACTTCAGATCTGCTGCAGGTTCCCCACATGACCTCAGGCAAGACACAAGTGCTGGATTTCTTGAGCTGCTCAGCACACTGCAACACTTAAAGCTTCACCTCACATCTGTGAGAAGAGGATAATTTCCCCTCTCCCCTTCATTTCACTTGTTTATTTCAACAGCAAGATAGTCAGGACCAGGACTGCCCCTCCTTATCTGCTACATACAGCACCTCACACAATGGAGCCTTGATCTCTGCTGGAGCACCAGGGTGCTGCTGTGGTGCTAAAAATGAGCGATAGAAACTTAATTCAGCAAAGCAACCTAATTGTGTAGCTGCCTTCCAAAGAAATCCTCTAGCCTGCACAGCAAGAGCCCTTCATTACAGCTGCTGCACTGCCAAATGAGCGGAGAAACAGGGCGAGGGGAAACACCAGAAGGATAAACCAGACATCAGCAGCATTTCCACCCATGAATAACACTCCAGAGAGAGAGACAGAACTGGATGTGGATGCTATGAACACCCCACCTGACACCCTCATTTTAAAGGTATTGCTTCAATACAAGCATTTTCCAATCTGGTCCTTGGGCTGAGTTTGACCTGCTGGCCCCAGGGTGATCTGTGCTCACTGTACCAGACACACAGCAGGCAGAGAGCAATGAGTCTCCTGGGATGGGGAAATCTGAGGCTGGGGAGGAGCTGAGCATGCACTGAGCTCAGCTTTGGTCTGATAAGTTTATCAAGCACTGCCTGCTGCTAACTGTCACCCGGCACAGCGGGCCTGTTAGGGAGGAGGAACAGCTCCCAGGGCAAGATAGGACAGCCCATGCCTTATCACAGTGCCTGGGCCACAGAGGGAACTGGAGAAGGAGCCCTTTCCAACCACTTCATCTGAACAACAGACAGATTGGCAGGAAAGGCCTGACAGCCCTTTGCTTCTGCCATCCAGGCATCAACAGGGGGTCCACATCCATGGAAAGAACCCTGGCAAGTGCATCAGGAGAGCTGTGACACTGGGGTCCAAGGTAGGTTTACTTAGGAACATTCCCCAGTGAGGACAGCAGGATTTACAGCAAATGATGCAGATGCTACTGAGCAAGTGGCTCCTGTTCAGTGCTCAGACAAGCACTTGTCCCCATGCTGCCTTCCCTAGGTCTGGGGAGAAATCTAGTGCTTTGAGTAACACTACTCACTAAGTTTCGGTGAGCAGATGATCACTTTGTTTTCCCTTTACTGCTTCTGAAAAATACTGAAGAAACCCTAGTGAAGAGAGAGAACTTGACCATCCCCAACTTGTCTGCAAGAGCACCAGGCAGCAGATGCCCCTTCACATCTACTCCTAGGGCAGCAATTCATCAATGCAGCTGAAGACTGTAGTGATAGACCCCCTACATGCTCCCCTAGAGCTGTGCAGATTTTGTCCATGTACCTCAGCCAGGACAAGGAGGGCAGTACACAGTACATCCTTGGTTTGGGTTTCCTGCTGAGGATGGGCCAGGATAGAACCTGTGTCAGATCAGCAGCTCCAACATACTGCATGTCTGCTGTCAGCCAGACCACACAATGATCAGGTCACTGCTCACTCAGACCATGCAGACAGTGGTCATAGAATTGTTATGGCTCAAGAGGACCTACAAGGTCATCAAGTCCAGCCCTCATTCCAGCATCTCCCTAACCCCTAGGACCATGGTCTCAAGTGCTCTAGCTACTCATTTTTTAAACACCTCTAAGGACAGTGACTTTACAACCTCCCTGGGGAGCTTGATCCAGTGCTGAACTGCTCTTTCAGGAAATAGCTTCTTCCTAAGAGCCAATCTAAACCTCCCCTGATGCAACTTGAGGCCATTAAGTTGGTCCTCTTGCATCCCACCCATCTCTGGGTCTTTGGCTGGGTTCCAGTTGAGTCCTGCCTGTATGAGGGGATTTTACTGAGAGCTGGCTCCAGTGCAAAGCCTGACCCTGTGCTGGGAAGACATGCTCATACACTTGCCTGGGTGCAAGTGCTGCCCCAAGCTCTCCATGGGACATGAGGCAGGAAACCTTCCCTCTCTAATATGAGCTAAGTGTTCAAAGGCTCCTCTTCAGGAGAGTTACACAGGTTGGAAGTGAATGTGCTTCTCTTAAAGCTTGGAGAAGCTTTAAGATATCTATGCTTGGACAGAAGTCCTGCCTTAAATACAACTACTTCTCTACCTGAAGAGAAAGGGACCCTAGTATCTGTAGGCATCTAAAGTTACTGAGTCACACCCCTACAGTTTCTGCATCACTCCCAGGCCAAATTTCTCAGAGCTGTTTCTGCTCCAACCCAAAATCTGCTGCTCCCCAGGCCATGAGCCACCTCTAAGCCATTTAATTTCTTTGTGCATCAAGGGCTCCTAAGCAAGTTCTAAGTACAGAAGCCACATTTTGCACTGGCCAACACAACTCTGAGGTTCCAGGCTTCCTCATGAAGAGCAAATTAAAAAACCCTACCGCACTGACTTTGCCTTCCTCTTGGATAATTTTAAAGCAGTGGGACTTTATCTTGCATCCCAGACCCTTCTGTGTTATTAGGAGCCTTGGGATTTTTGGCAGTGGTCAAGTCCACTGGTCTCTTCTCTTTATAAAACACAAGTTATCTCCTGTCTCAGTTGAGGAAAGGGAAGTCAGAGATGATGGAACATTCCTGTTCTTGAAAGGGCCCCATCCTGAGAGTGAACATGGCAAACCACCGTGTCATTCAGACAGCACCCACCCAGCACCTTATTTAGATCCAGCCTGTAGCAGTGTGACTACAAATCCACCAGGCTCAGTGGACACCCAGGTGTGACAGCCCCTGAGAAAGTGTGTGGAAGCTGCAGCTTCTGCTAACTGAACATCATGAGGAATGCTAAATATTGCTAAATATGACACTTAAAGGCTGTACACCTGGCTTTGACATTGCCAGCTCATCTGAGCCAGCCACTGTCCCTCCCTACATCTCAGGTTTCCCCATGTGCAAAGACACACTCCAAGATCAGCTGATAAGAGCAAGGTAGAAGTGCTGCACATGCACAGCAGTCCAACACCAGAGAGGCACTGTGAAAAACCCCCAAGAAAATGCACGAAGCATAAAGCGAGGCCCCTGCATTGTGATCTGCCAGATGACTAGAAACAGAGCTTGAGTCACCTGGGCTCCCAGTCTTGTTTGCTAACCAACTGTCTATCTTACTTCCCTGGAGTCTTTAACTAAAACATCCCGAGTTAAAACCCTGGTCTTTGGGAAAGTATCATGTACTGTTGGCAAGATATTATTTCAGAGGTGCAGAAGATGCTACTGGAAACAGGCACTGTTTCACCTTAAAGGCAGAGCTGCCAGAGCAGAAGGCCTTTGGTTTCAGAGTAAACGTGCATGGGACAGCTGAGGTTTCCTATCTTAGCTGGCATTTAAAGAAACAACTAGCTAGAAAGTGCGACCTCCCCATGCCTGCTGCATAGTGCTACCACAGTGCAGCTGGAGGACTCAAATACTCCTGGTACTTTGCATTTGAATGGCACAGACTGCCCAAAGCTTCCAAAATGCTCTGCAAAGAGGGAAACATCTTATCCCTGTTTTACTACAGGGAAACCGAGAGCCAGGGAGAGGGAAAATAACTCCAGATCATGCAAAAAGCAACTGAAAGACTGAGAAATGAACCAATGCAAACTAGTTCCAGCTCTTATTTCAGTCAACAGTCCACAGGCAAAATTCAGACCTGTTGTGATATAAACAGCTGCATAAGTTGTACCAGTGGAATCCAGTGCATTCTTTCCAAATGAACTGGTTCATGACTGCCTTGGAGCCCCAGCACATCTTCACTCACACTACACCTCATTACTGCAGGTCTGGAATCAGCCACTACATACCAAGACCTATTCCAAGCCAAACTCCTACTTCCTTTACTCCATGTTCCCACTGAAGTGGGCACAACGCACAGCAGGCAGCAGAATTCAGCCCCAGCCTGCAAGTACTCCCTCAGCATCATTATAAATTTTGCAGGAGATGCAGCATCAACCTTGTGGCTGTCAGGATCAATAATTCATATTAATTGATGTATTTTATATTTATATTCAACCCCACTTCCTCAATCCCAAAGTCCCCAGCAATCTTAGCTCAGAAGGGAATGTGACTCAGGCCTTCAACTGAAGGGCTGTCATCTGCAAACCCTGAAGCCTGGATGTGGCCATGGTTTTATCACTGGCCACCAGCTGCCTCTAGAGCTCTTGCCTCCTCCCTCATGATTCAGCAAATCTTCTTTGGGGAGAAAAACAAGCATGCAAGTGAACAAATCACAATGTCAGATTACAAAGATGAAAAGCTGCGGCTCAGAGGAGGGAGATAAAAAGCTGGTGAAGCTGTGTGACCAAGAACTGAAGGGCCTAGCAGAGACTTTTTTAGGGTGCAACAGCAGTGTGGCAAACAGGGCTGTAACTTGGATTCTTTACACCGTGAAACATTGCTAACAACAGAAGAGAACACAGCATGGAAGGAAATGAAGTCTAGTTTGCCCTTTGCTATCTGGGCATTGCACAGGGCTGATATGGATTTTTACTGGTATAGCTGAAAGCTAAATAGCCTGTTCTGGTTTACACTGGAACCAAGTCCCACTAAGCAAACAGGAGCTTCTGCTCACCATTACCAAGATCTTCAGTAGTTTGGAAGTTGGAAGTCCCTTATCCAGCACTTTGGACATGACTGCTTCTGCTCTTGAAGCCACTTGGTATCTAAGGCATGGCAGAGGACAAGCAGAAGTCATACTTCACCTTCTAGAACTTCTTCCCAGTGAGGGTGACGGGGTACTGGAGGGGGCTGCCCGGGGGGGGTTGTGGAGCCTCCTTCTCTGGAGACATTTAAAACCTGCCTGGACTTTGTCTAGGTGATCCTGCTGTGGCAGGGGGATTGGACTGGAAGATCTTTCAAGGTCGCTTCCAATCCCTAATGTTCTGTGATTCTGTTGGTTTTAGCTACTACTCTACCATGTTTCCCTACTACAGTCCTTTCCTACAAGGACTTTTTTTCCTGCTGTGAACACTCCTGAAGTGAGACAACATCTACTTAACAGCTCATGGTACACTGAGAACATTTGAGACAGACCTTAGCTGGGAGATCACAGAACATTAACAATTGGAAGGACCTCAAAAGATCATTCAGTCACATCCCCCTGCCAGAGCTGGGCCACCTAGACCAAGTCACACAGGAATGCATCCAGGCAGGTTTTAAATGTCTCCAGAGAAGGAGACTCCACAACCCCCCTGGGGCATCCACTTCCACTGCTCTGTCACCCTCACTGTGAAGAAGTTTTCTCATATTGATGTGGAACCTCCTCTGTTCCAGCTCACACCCACTACCCCTTGTCCTATCACTAGATGCCCCTGAGCAGAGCCTGGCTCCATCCTCCTGACACCCACCCTTCACATATTTATCAACATTACTGAGGTCACCCCTCAGTCTCCTTTTCTCCAAGTTAAAGGAGATGCAGTATTTCCTCTAAGAGCATCCAGCCCTACCACTGCAATCAGAGCCCAGTCTTCCAAAACCACCATCAAATCCTAACAAAAACAAATGTTTGCAGTTTACAGAGAGTTTACATCACATTTGTGGAACCTTTCAGCCCAACAGGTCCTCTGACATCTGTGAGGCAAAGGTACAGCCTTCCACTAGACTAAGCAACACACAAAAAACAGGTACAACCAGAAGAGGAGCCCAGAAACTGTGTGTGCTCCTGCTGTCAATGGATAAACTGAAGCTTTGTCTCATTTTGCTTCTATACTCTTCCTTGTTTACCTGACTAACCAACACAGAGATCAACGTTGTGACACTGAAGTACAACTAAGCAGGCCTGACTTATCTTACTACAGGCTTGTAGACTCTCTCTGACTACTCATGCACTCACCTCACCGAGAACCTTCGGCTCACAAAACCTCCTTGCCCCATCCTGCAGAAGGAACAGGGTTTTGGTGTGCATAGAGCACACCCCAGAGGACACCCTCTCCAGCGCTCCCAAAGAGCCAACACTGTGTAAAGCGGGTGTAAATAACCCCAGGGCTGTCTCGTTTTAAAGTGTTTCCCTGTGAAGTGCTTCCACCTGCTCTCAGAGGTTGGGGGGGGGGGTTCCTCTCGAGTAGAACAAGGCTCAGGTGTGTTCTTGGAGTGGCAGAGCCCGGGGAATGACAGTCTTTAGCTGACAGTGTGGTACTACTGCACCCTTCAGGCTGAACACAGCAAACAGACAGTGCTTAACTACTCCTCACTTTGGAAGGGAGGCTGCATCTTGGCTTCTGGCGATTTCAGGTGGTGGTCCTGTCCTAGAGCTACCACAGAATGAAGACGCCTGCCTTGCTGGGATGAGCGGGAGGAACAGCAGCCGCTGCAACACGAACACATCCACACAAGGGCTCCATGCAGTGGGGCTGAGCTGTTCTGCATGATCCACCCACTGTGAAAGGGGTACCCACAGGAAAAGTCAAGCTCAGGGATGGAGTGAGGTTGGTTGTGTGGAGTAGAGACCTTCACCTGTTCAAGCTGGTGCCCTGTTCAATTCTATCTCTCTTGATCTGGCACAAAGGAGGCAGGCATGACTGAAAAACTGTCTGTCAGCAGAAACCTCCACAGAAGTCTGCTTGAGGACTGGCCAGGTAAAGGGACCTGGTGCTCTGGGGAAGCCAGCTGCCTCCCCAGCAGGCTGCACACAGCATGGGATGCATTGAGCCTGGCTGGCTGCCTGCTGCCCATGGGCTGGAGCTGATGGGAGAGTGGGCAGGAGGAGTCCGTGCCAAATGCTCCCATGACCTGCTCACCAGACCTGTTCCCTCCTGGCTCTGGGCTGGTTTTTCCAGCAGAACAATCTGGAGGTCTCCCTCAAGAAACATCTTTCATTTTTCCCACTGTCGTCCTTCATCAGCACTTTTCAAAGAAAGAGAGAGATATCTTATTTTTAGATTGACCAGTAACTGTGTTCCCCTCTTGCCCTGATCCCTTCTTTGCTGCAGCAGCTGCAGCAGAGTGAAGGCAGAGGGTGAAGCCTTTGAGCTGCAAATGCTTTTCACACAGATGTGGAGGGGTTTCAGTCAGCTGAATCTGGGGTCCTCCCTCATCAGGCAACGGGACGTAGTTTTGCAGTGTGTGTTTTAGATTTAACTTCCTTTCTCCATGTTCAAGAGAGACTTGTGTGCCACAGACAGACATCAGACCTGATTCTTTCTCTCTTTCTTTAGGGAGGGCTACAACAATCCCCAGGTATCTGGGGAAAACCTGATTGGGCTGAGGATACAACACTATCTTTGTGAACCCTGATGATGAGGAAATCCCAAGTTATAACTACTGCTGAATTCTCTGAGGTTTTGTGATTGTGCTCCCCATTTAACCTTGTTCATGGGTTGGTATCCACCACCTACTTTGACTAGGAACCCAAATCCAGGCCTTTGGGTTCCACTCCAGCCTGATACCAGCTGTACTATGGGCCCTTAACAAAACACACATCTGCTCTTTCTGTTCTGTGTCCGATGAGAAGGGCTCTACTGCCTGTTTCTGGCAGGAATATTTGGTGTCCTGAATACCTGCAGCTCCCCTTGGAGGACAGGATAAACATTTGTCAAGGCAGGAGAGTGTCACATCAGGAAAGTGACTGAAGGGTGTCTGGGAAATTGTCTTCCATAGAGCTGACCATGAGCTGAACACAAATTTTCAGGTGTGTGCTCTGCAGAGCTCTCCAGTCCTTGAGCTGAGCAGTCTGTAGAGTGAGTTGTCCCCACTAGCTGATGCAATTCTCAGTTCTGTTTTGCCTTCCCCACAGGTAGCAAGAACAGAAGGAAACTGGCCATGGAGTGGACCTTCAGGTCCACAGAGGTTGGCCACACACTAGGCTGCCAATGCCAGCTGGATTGCTACCTCTGGGCCACAGAAATGAAGGATCTGCTGGCATTTTCTGAAGCTTGTGCATTCTCCAGCATGTTACGAGTCCAGTGTTTCTCACTGGTGGCCAATAATGTGCTCTGACAGATGGTTTAACATGACTGCAGCCTCCTCCACTTGTGTGAGGCTTCTGGAGGCTTCAGCCGTTTGTATGTTCTCTGCAGTGTTGTAAGACTGAGAAGTTTCCTTTGGTTTGGCCTCCAGCCCACAAAAGCAACATCTGCAGGGCTCTCACAGATTGATGCCAGTCTACGTCAACCATGGTCTGGCCTCAGCCGACTGAAGGACAAGTGTGTAGAGGCTCCCCTTGTTTACTTTTGAGCCAAGAGTGGGTCATGGCATTGACAGCCAACTGCTATATATTCACACACCTTCTGCTGAGACCTGTCTTCTCAGGTGTGACACCATGGCTCGCTGGGAGATCCTGTGCCTTGCCTTGTGCATCTACCTCGGGGTTGCCCAGGCTGCAACCGTAAGTACAAACCCATTTCCTATGGCTTCACCAGATATTTAGTTTGTTCCTGCTAGAACAAGTAAACTCCTGCTATGGTCTGTTCTGGAGCCCAGAGGCACTGCTGACCACAGCAACCAAGGCAAGGTGTTTGCCTGCCCTAAACATGCCAAAGGCTCTCAACACCATTTCCCCCGGTGTTTGTGCAGAGCTCTGTGTCAGGTCTGTCCTGGTTTACATCTTCAGGTTATAGGTCCTGACCTTCTGCCATTTGTCTTAAAGATGTCTTGCTCACTACAAGGGTGACCTTTGAGGTCCCTCACAACCTAAACCATTCTCTGATTCAGTGATCTGAGGAGGGCAGTGCAATTGCTGCTGCCTGTCTGCTCCCAAGGGCAGCATGTGGGACATCTGCAGGGACACAGCTATTCCTTTCCACAAGGGTCCTGAGGGGTGGCTGGGTAACTTGGCTTGTGAGTGGGTCCATGTGGGTGACCAAGCAGGGCAAGGGGTGGGTGCTGACCCCATGGAAGCCAGAGGCACAAAGGACTGTGCAATGGTTTTTCTCTTTGTGGTGCTGCACGTAGCTGGGTGTGGTGTATACCGAGGGAGGTTTCGTGGAAGGCGAGAGCAAAAAATTGGGACTCTTTGGGAGCTACGTTGACATCTTCAGAGGGATCCCCTTTGCTGCCCCTCCAAAGACTCTGGAAGACCCTCAGCCCCATCCTGGCTGGGATGGTAAGATGCAGCTTTTGAATGCATTGGGTTTGCTGCTTTATTTTCCTTTCTTTCCTCTCTTACTGGCCAGCCAAAGATGATGTTGCCTGCTTTCATCTACTAGGCAGTGCCAAGAAAAAGCTCTCTGTCTCAAGTGGATACGAGAGCCTGTGTGTAAGAGTTTCCAAACAACTCTAGTAACCATGTGAAGTAACAGATCCAAAGCCTGGCACCTGCATCCCCCCCTAGCTATGCCTTGGCTGTGCAGAGCTGTTCACACGGGAAAGGGTCCCACTTTGTCACTCCTTCAGGCTGGTCACAGCTGCTGAGGAGCCTTTGCTGCCTCTGCATTGCACTCACAGAGGAGACAGGCTGAACACGCAGCTTGTGAGCAAAGCATGGAGCTGCTGCCTCTAACTAGGGCCTGCTGCCTTTACTAGGCCCTGTTGCCTCTCTAACCAGGCCCTGCTGTCTTTTCTCCTCTCAGGAACACTGAAGGCAACAAAATTCCAGAAGCGCTGCCTGCAGATGACGCTTACCCAGACCGACGTCCGTGGGAGCGAGGACTGTCTCTATCTGAACATCTGGGTCCCTCAAGGGAGGAAACAGAGTATGTGCTTGGCAGAAATGTGCAGAGGAGATTCTCCGTTGGGTGGATTGGCAGCACTTCTAGGTCTGTTGTGGCTCACACGGCTGTTTTTTCTGCTCTCCCAGTCTCTACTAAACTGCCAGTGATGGTCTGGATCTATGGTGGTGCCTTCCTTGTTGGAGGGGGCCAGGGAGCCAATTTCCTCAAGAACTACCTCTATGATGGTGAGGAGATCGCTGTACGGGGCAACGTGATCGTGGTGACCCTCAACTACCGCGTGGGGCCCCTTGGCTTCCTGAGCACTGGAGACGAAAACATGCCAGGTACTGCAGCCACTCTGTCTTCAGGGGTCCCTGCCAAGGGTGCCCAGTTAATCAGCTTTGCTGTGCTCAATGGTGGGTGCTCTCTGTTGTTCAGGGAACTACGGGCTGAAGGACCAGCACATGGCTATTTCCTGGGTGAAGAGGAACATCAAAGCCTTTGGGGGTGACCCAGATAACATCACCATCTTTGGGGAGTCAGCCGGTGCCGTCAGTGTCTCCCTGCAGGTCTGTTGATCTTCTTGGACCTCATCAGAGCCACTTCTTGGTTCTGTAAATGGGAGAGATGGTCCTATTGCCTCTCCACCACGGATTTGACTCAATGATCTTTCGAGGTCCCTTCTAGTCCCTAATGATTCTATGATTCCTCCTCACACATTGCTTCATTAACACCATCTGCTGCTGAGGACAGCACTGTTCAGCCTCTTGGCTTTATAGCTGCTCCCTCCTCTTCAGTGTAATCAGTCCCACGGCTGCAGCCATGTGTCCTTGCTTGTGGGACCTCTGGTGAAAAGGTATTTGCCTGCCATGTCCCCTAATCTGCTCCTTTTCTCATCACAGCTCCTTTAACTGCTAAGACCTAAATAGCACAAGAGCCTACAGGTTCTCCGGACCTGGTGCACAAGCTGTGAGGGGATCAGAGAGGGCTGGCAGCAACGGGATCTTCAGGAGTTTGTACCTGAAACTCTCTTGTTTCTATTCTGCACCACAGACACTGAGCCCAAAGAACACGGGCCTGTTCAAGAGAGCCATCAGCCAGAGCGGTGTTGGTCTGTGCAGCTGGGCCATCCAGAAGGACCCACTCTCCTGGGCTGAAAAGGTAACGTGTGAGTCGTGCTAGGGGGAAAGAAGCACTAAAAGGGGATTCCTCAGAGCAGAGCAGAGCTAGGATTGGGTTTGGCAGCAGCCATGCTACCTAACACAGAGCTTTGGAAAGATGCTGCCTTGAGATTAAACCCAGCGGCTGCCTCTGTGAAGCCTGAAATGAAGCCTGGCTTCAGAGGGAAACACTGAGAGGCTTGTCTTCCTCTTCCTACAGATTGGAGAGAAGGTTGGCTGCCCCACTCACAACACCACTGTCTTGGCCGAGTGCCTGCGTGTCTCTGACCCCAAAGCTGTGACGCTGGCCTACCATCTGCAGCTGATCAACCTGCCCAGTAAGTCCCCCAGCCAGCCCAGTAAGTCCGCCAGCCAGCCAGGGCCTATTCCTTCTGCAGTTCCTTGAGCCATGGGATAGGCCAGGCCGCACACGTGTCTCTTCTCCACTTCTAAGTGACTCTGGTTTTGTCTCCTGCTGCAGCTCCCCTGGTTCACACACTCGCCATCACTCCTGTTGTCGATGGAGACTTCCTCCCAGACATGCCGGAGAACCTCTTTGCCAACGCGGCTAACATCGACTACCTCGTTGGGGTCAATAACATGGATGCGCACTTCTTTGCCAGCATTGACATACCCGCTATCAACCGCCCGCTTGTGAAAGTCTCTGCGTGAGTGAAGGATGCTCTTAAAGCCCTTCACAGGAGGATCCCAGGTCCCAGACTCCAAGGACTTAGACCTGAGATGAGAGGGGAATGGGATCACCGGCTTTTACTCCACCAAACTGTTGTTAACCTCAGGGTTGGATGGGAACATCAATGGGAGCAGGAGCCATGTCCATGGGACCTGCCCCATGTGAAGACATCAGTCTGTAATTAGTTGGTACTACTTAGAATCATAGAATTCTTAGAATCATAGAATTCTACTTGTCTTTTCAGGGATGAGGTCTATAACTTGATCAAGGGCCTTACCGTGGACAGAGGCGAGCGTGGAGCCAATCTGACGTACAACATCTACACACAGTCATGGGGTGACAAACCCAGCCAGGAGCTTGTAAAGAAGACAGTGGTGGAGCTGATGACTGACTACATCTTCCTGGTTCCCACACAGTGGACACTGAATCTGCATGTGGAGAATGCCGAGTAAGCAGCTCAGCTCTGGCAGGAGCCCAGAGATCACCCAGGGGAGGAAATGCTGCCCACACAAGGGGCTGAGGAGTGGGCTAAGAGGGCTGAACTTGAAGGAGGCAGGCTTTTTGCTACTGTCCTCATGCTTACACGTAGCTCCTAACAAACACTACTTCTCTAATGCTGCAAGGAAGTCATGCTAGGAATTTGTTTTCAATCCCATTAAAACAAGTTTTTGCTTCCGAACCACAAGATGTGGCAGTCAGCTGATAGGACAGTGGGGATGAGAATCAGAAACTGAAGCTAAAACTTACCAGATAGCAGGATGTTTGCTTCTGAGACCACACATCAGATGCACGTGAGCATCTTGCAGTGCTGACTGTCTGACTCTGCTGGTATTGGGAGTGAGGTTGTTGATCTGCTCCTCCTTCCTCTTCATTCCACTGCTTAGCCAGTCTATTTTGTTTCCCCAGGAACGCCAAGACATACAGCTACTTGTTCTCCCAGCCATCCCGAATGCCCATCTACCCCAGCTGGGTAGGGGCAGACCATGCTGATGATCTGCAGTATGTGTTTGGGAAGCCCTTCGCCACGCCCCTGGGCTACCTGCCCAAGCACAGGACTGTCTCAAGTGCCATGATTGCTTACTGGACCAACTTTGCCAGGACAGGGTGAGTGATTCCAGTTCCACAGTTGGGGCTTGCTGCAGCACCTCAGCCTGTGGTCTTTGCCTACTAACTTCTGAAGAGCAACTCCCAAAAGTGGAGCGTCCTCTGTCTCTACTTCTGTAGTGAGTCTGGCTCTGTGTTTTCTAGTACCTTCCCA
The DNA here is from genome assembly GCA_013400115.1 of Rhinopomastus cyanomelas. NCBI lineage: Eukaryota > Metazoa > Chordata > Aves > Bucerotiformes > Rhinopomastidae > Rhinopomastus > Rhinopomastus cyanomelas. Next base: position 1,229,598 of record VXBP01003652.1, read on the forward strand.
ACCAGAGAACATCTGGGGTCAGCAGAATTATATTCAGAACCTGTGAACTCTGCTTAAACTCAGTGATAAAGTTCCAGATCCTGATAGTCAGATGGGAGCAAAGTCTCTGCATGCAGCCAGGGATGATGTTAGTGGGGATCAAAGGAGGAGGTCTCTGTTGGGTGTCCCAATGTCAATCTCTCTTTTTGCACTGCAGTCCTCATTTGAGCAGAACAATTCCCTGCTAACCACCACAAAACTGAATGTATCCACAAGCTTCTCCTATAAAACTGCTCTGTCCTCTTTTTCCCCAGTGATCCCAACAAAGGGCATTCCAAGGTTCCCGTTAACTGGCCAGTCTACAACGAAGATGGTTACTACCTGGAAATCAAAAACAAATTGAACAAGAAATCTGTGAAGCAGCATCTGAGATCCCAGTACGTGAACTTCTGGAACACAGTGTACCGGAAACTGCCGCAGATTGCTAACACCTCCCTGACTAACGAACTGATGTGAAGCTGAGTAAAACCAGACAGGCCCAATTCATTAAAAACTTGCTTGTAGTTGAGCAATTCTGGCTTCTCCATGTCTTTGCTCTGACATTATTTTCATCCCTAATGTTAATGTCAGGCAGCCAGAAACATCCAGTCTCTGGGCAAAGTGTGCTCCCCTGGCCCGTAACACAGCAATGTCCTGGGGAAGCTGCTGACACAGTGCTGTGTCCTGGAGGAGGTGCCCCTCAGCCTGCTCTGCCAACCGCTTGCTTTTACTGGTTGCATGCACGGCCTTGACAGGACAGGCCCAATCACAGAATGGTTTATGCTGGAAGGTGTCTTCAAGCCTCATCTAGTCCAACTCTCCTGCGGTGGCAGGGAGAGTTTCAACCAGAGCAGGTTGCTCAGAACCCCAAGGTCCAACCTGACCCAGGATGTCTCCACGAATGGGGCTTCTCCCACCTCTCTGGGCAACCTGGGAGTCTCCTTTGTAAGACCATCACTCCTTGTCTTGTCCCAACAGCCCCTGTTAAAAAGTCTGTCCTTGTCTTACTTATCAACCCCTTTAAGCCCTTAAAGGCCACACTAAGGTATCTCTGAAGCTCCTCCAGCTGAATCCCCCAACTCTCCCTGCCTGTCCCACAGCAGAGAGGATCCAGCATTGCTGCGGCCTCCTCTGGCCCAGCTCCTACAGCTGCAGAGTCCTGCCTCCCTGTGGAGCCCGGAGCTGGGCCCAGCCCTGAAGGGGCGTCTCACCAGAGCGGGGCAGAACCCCCTCCTGACCGGCTGCCCACATGCTGGGGACTCAGCTGGGGATCCGGGGGGCTTCTGGGCTGCGAGTGCAGCCCCTCCACCGGCAGCAGAGCCGCTCTCCCCTCTCGTCCTGGACATCCACCGCCGAATCCGCACTAACAACGACCCGCTCTCTGAGACTTCGGCTGTGACCCACACAGACACCGGTGGTGAACTGCTGCCACGCACAGAAACCACAGACCGAGGCCAAAACAACCCCCAGGAAGAGGTTATTCCCCAGCGGTTTATGGGCACCAGCCTGGGCCGAGCAGCCCCAAGACGAGCGCAACCACTGCACGCCGGAACCCTTCTGCCCCGGAACCTTGGTGCCGCGGCCCGCGGGGCGGGGGAGAGGGGGCGCTGCCGGGAGGGTCCGGCCAGCGATGGCGGCGGCGGCGGCGGCGGCAGAAGCGGGGCCGTGGCGGGAGCGGGGCTCGGCCGTGCTGGAGCTGCCCCGCACGCCGCGGCTGGTGTGCGTGGAGTACCCGGGGCTGGTGCGGGACGTCGGGGCCATGCTGCTCACGCTGGGAGGAGAACAAGGAGTGTCGCGGGTGAGGGGAGCTCCAGGGGAAGGGCCGGTTTAACAGGCGGGGGTGTGGGGCGGGAGCTTGGGCTGTGGCCAGGGAAGCCCCCGCTGCGGGACCCGCCTGGCCGGGCCAGCCAGCGTGTCGGTCCACGCTGCTACCCACGGGACAGGAGATGGGGATCGGAGGACAGTAGCTCGGCCCCAGCTGTGCCGCCGAAGTGGCTGGAGCAGGATCCATCTCCATGAGGAATCGCGAAGGGAAACGGCTGCGGTGGAGGGTGGGAGGCCAAAGAGAGTCTGGGAGGGACGGGCTGTGCAAGGGTGATGCTAACGGAGCCCCCGCCGGCCCTTGCTGACAGATCTACTCCGACCCTGCCAAAAGGCTGGAGCTGTATTTCCGCCCCAAGGACCCTTATTGCCACCCGGTGTGTGCCAATCGCTTCCCCACCTCCACCATGCTGCTCAAGGTGAAGAGGATCAAGAAGAAGAAGAAACAGTTGGACAGCGAAGAACAAATGCAGCCAGAAATCCAGTTTGAAATGGAAATTCTTGGGATTGTCACCACTGCTTACAAATTTCAAGGTAATACTTGGGATCCTGGCCACGTGGCTTAAAGGTGAGGTTTTTGAGAAGTGATTCCCCCTTTAGAATTTAGGGCTGGAATGACAATCAAGTCTCCTTGCTGTACAAACCATTGCATAAACCTGTCAGACTACTGCTCCTCAGCATTGAGTGTTGTAAGAAATACTGTGCAATTCACAACAGACTTCACAATGTTTTAACTTCTATTTCTCACAGGAATGTCTGATTTCCAGTACCTGGCAATGCACTCTGGTCCTGATGGCAAACAAACCTCCATGTATGACAAAGTTCTAATGCTCAAACCAGAGAAGGAAGAATTTTTCAACAGAGAATTACCTCTCTACATTCCACCACCAATTTTCTCACGCCTGGACACTCCTGTAGACTATTTTTATCGGCCAGATATACAGCACCGGTTAGTGCCTTCTCTCATATCACAGTAAAGAGCTGCTTTGGGTCTGAAATGGACTGATGGCAAAAGTTGCTGCTAACAGACTGGCCAGGTGAAGGGATCTGGTGCTCTGGGAAAGCCAGCTGCCTCCCCAGCAGGCTGCACACAGCATGGGATGCATTGAGCCTGGCTGGCTGCCTGCTGCCCATGGGCTGGAGCCGAGGGGAGAGTCGGCAGGAGGAGTCCGTGCCAAACGCTCCCATGACCTGCTCACCAGACCTGTTCCCTCCTGGCTCTGGGCTGGTTTTTCCAGCAGAACAATCTGGAGGTCTCCCTCAAGAAACATCTTTCATTTTTCCCACTGTCGTCCTTCATCGGCACTTTTCAAAGAGAGAGAGATATCTTATTTTTAGATTGACCAGTAACTGTGTTCCCCTCTTGCCCTGATCCCTTCTTTGCTGCAGCAGAGTAAAGGCAGAGGGTGAAGCCTTTGAGCTGCAAATGCTTTTCACACAGATGTGGAGGGGTTTCAGTCAGCTGAATCTGAGGTCCTCCCTCATCAGGCAACAGGACATAGGTTTGCAGTGTTTGTTTTAGATTTAACTTTAGATCAGACTTTTCCCTGTGATTTCAAATGAGTCCTTCTGGGAACCTGGACATGAATTCAAGATCCATAGGAAGGTAGTGCCAAAGTAAAACCAACCTACTGCTCACATGGCAGAGTCCCTCTTCATGCAAAATGTGAAGGAGAAACTTCCATTTTAAGGCATCACCCTAGGAAGACCCCAAGTCATTGTGTGCCACAGGCAGACATCAGACCTGATTCTTTCTCTTTCTTTAGGGAGGGCTACAACAATCCCCAGGTATCTGGGGAGAACCTGATTGGGCTGAGCAGGGCCCGTCGCCCACACAATGCTATCTTTGTGAACTTTGATGATGAGGAAATCCCAAGTAAACCCCTGGATGCTGCAGTGCAGACGTGGAAGAAAGTGTGCACCAACCCTGTGGATAGAAAGGTGGAGGAAGAGCTGAGAAAGGTATGGGCCCTCTTCCTGAGCTGGGCCGAGCACCACACTCCAGTGTGCTGTGTAGGGAAAAACTGCATGCAGCCTTTTTCTCCAACTTTCCAAACAATATTTGGTGACTGGAACTACTACAGGTCAGTTATGCAAGTCAAGATTTGAATCTGTCTTAGCAGTGAACTCACATAAGGTTCTGCTCTGTTTCATGGTTCTTTCTGTATTATTTTAGCTCTTTGAAGTCCGTCCTGTCTGGTCTCGGAACGCAGTAAAAGCCAATATCAGTGTTCACCCAGACAAGCTGAAACTTTTGCTGCCATATTTGGCCTATTACATGGTGAGTCTGTCTCTTGTGCCTTTCTGAGGTCCTGGCACTAGGTACATGAGTTCAGTGTTATGTTAAAAGGAGGGAGGGAAGGAAAGCCTTGCTTTTAACTTCTGCTCAGAGGCTTTGGAGGATTCAGTGACTGTTTGCTCTCTTGGTTCCAATCAGCATTGCAGTTCAGATGCCCAAACTGACTGTCCGTGTGGGAACGGTGGCAGAATTTTTCCAAACACTTAGTTGTGACCTTGCTAGTGGTCTGTAAAAAGCCCAGACAAATATTTGAGGTCCCATGCATTGACTGCCCAAGTTTGAGTGCTGGGGCACTCCAAAGAGCTGTAAATGAAATAACCTTTGGGCAATGAGGGGAAACACTAGACTTTTCTAAGAACTATGCTGAAGAAACTCTGCAGCTCTGTGCTGTTGTTTGTGACCATCTTTCCCCATGTTTATGCAGCTAACAGGTCCTTGGAGAAGCTTATGGGTTAGGTTTGGGTACGACCCCAGAAAACACCCTGAAGCAAAGATGTATCAAGTGCTGGACTTCCGAATTCGCTGTGGAATGAAATATGGTAAAAGGGCCCAACCCACAGAGAGGCTCTCTCTGCTTTCTGGTTAATCCTGGTAGTACCCTTCTTTTGACTTGGTTTTCAAACTCCTTTGCCCAGTTTCTGCTGAGGAGGATGAAACTTTTTGAGCTTATTTACAACAGTTCTTCTGTCAACTCCTTTAATGCTTTATTTCATAGTCTGTCTTTCCTTGTTTGGCACATTCCAAACTCACTGGATAGCTGGCTGACTTTCCTCCTCTGCCTGTTCAAAGCCCAGCTGGCAGTAGCTCCCTCTTACTCACAGCAGCCACTGAACAGTAGATTCTGTTGCTTCCAGTCATTACCCTCAGATCCCATCTCTCTCTTCTCAAGTTAAAGGGTTTTGTTGATCCAATAGGTCTCCTCTCACCACATTACTGAAGCCAGCCTATCCCAAAGACCACCTTGGCCTTTCACACAGCAGTGCAGCACTTGTGCTGCTGAGCCAGGAGTATTCTGCAGGATGCATTCCCTCTGTTCATGACTGTTTCTTTCACTCCTAGGTTATACCCCTAATGACATGCCCGTGAAAGCAAAACGCAGCACATACAACTACAGCCTGCCCATCACTGTCAAGAAGCAAGGTATGCTCTGCCTTTGTGGTGGCCCCGTCCTAGTCACAGGCACTGAAGAGTATTTTGGGTTCTAGCTGAGCATTAGTTCTCACTTCTCTGTCAAGAGAGAGCAGCAAAAGTTTAAAATTAGGAAGAGATGTGCTGTGGAAAAGCTGCCAAACTCACCGCCTTTCCCATGACTGTCCAGTAGCGTCGCTGAAGGGTGGGTGGCTCATGCCCGGTTGCTGGGTTGGTCTGGATTTTGCTGACTCAGGACTAAACTCTTAACAGTTGTTCTGTCACTCAGTGACACCTCTACAACTAGGAAGGAGAACCAGAGAAAAGGAGAGGAGATGCTTGGGTTGAAATGAAAACAGAGCTAATGAAACAGCAAAGTTAGGCACTGGAATAGGCTGCCCAGGGTGGTGGCTGAGTCACCATCACTAGATGAGTTTAAAAGATGCTTAGATGTGGCATTGGGGGATCTGGTTTAAGGGTGAACTTGTAGAGTAGGGTTGGTGGTTGGACTCGATGATCCCAAGGATCTTTTCCAACCTGAATGATCCTGTGACCAGTATAGAGCTGACACAGTTAGACTCAGCCTAGCAGGTGTACGGGGGTCAAAAAAACAGAAGGGCAGTTCCTCAGGAGTCCCTCCAGGAAAGGAGAAGAAGTAAGAAGAGAAGAAAGAGCAAGGGGAGTCTCTGGTCTCAGCAGAGGATCCTTTATACTGAGCATGAGTTTCTGGTCTGGGCTACACCTGCAGCCAACTCAGCACAGCTGCCTGAGCTTTTGCCCCTCCCAGCTTAAGCTGGTGGCTGACTGGACACCGCTAACGGCCTGCAGAACACTGTTGGCCTGGAGTTCTACCCCAGCAGAACCAGGACACCAGCAAAGTTGAATCAATATCAAGAAGGGACAGTACAGTGCTGCAGACTGAAAAATATCCCTTGTTAGCCTCTCTTTTGTCTTTCAGCAAGTCACACAGTCAGTGTACACGATCTCAAACAGGGGCTTGGTACGTTGGGAGCAGATGGTGCCAAGAAGCCTGTCTCCAGCAGGTACAAACTGAAGGTGAGCAACCTCCCTTCTACATCTTGAAACAGGTCTTGAAAACTTCTACATCTTGAAACAGCTGAGTGAATAGGAGCCATCCCCTGTTTTGTCAGTCATTAACAGGGCATTTGTGAATGAACTGATATCCTCAGGTGTTCCTGGGAAGCTGCTGGTTGTACTTGTCACTACAGCACTACACAGGTTGTGCACTCTGTGTAAATGCTGCACGATGGGACTGGTACTGTCAGCTCTAGGTGTGCTGAGCACCTTGTTTCACTTGATAATGTTGGGACTTTACAGGCAGTGAAATGCAGAAGAACCACTGTGAGCTCATCAGGTCATCCTGCAAAATCCAGTAGGGCAAAATCAATCCTTGAACAGGAATCTTTTATTCTTCTCTTTCTGCCAGACTGCAACCTGTGATGCTCTGCTGTGCAGTAAGAGGCTGCAGACAGCTGCAGATTGGAGTGTGTTCTCTGCACGGCTGTGCTGCTGTTACTATAGCAGCAGTGACAGTCTGCTGCATTCCTCATTCAGGTTTATCTTTTGCCTTAGGCAGGGGATTGGACTAGATGATCTTTCGAGGTCCCTTCCAATCCCTAATGATTCTATGACTAGGCAGACCTATGCCTTGGAAATGATTTGTGTGGGAGGTACCTTGTTCTTGAATCAGCCCATTCAAGTCCTTTGCAGTTAGGGTAGAGTTGTCCTGTTGCACCACAAAATGCACATGAATCCTTTCCTTTGCTTCCCCTCTTAGGACTCCATGTATGTTTTCCGAGAAGGAGACCTACCCCCTTACCGGCAGATGTTCTACCAGCTCTGTGACTTGAATGTGGAAAGGTACTGCACGCTGGCAGCTGAGCCCTGTCAGAGCTAGAGTTCAAAGCCTATTGTTTCTATCCAACCCATTGCCCTCTTGGCTCTTTGACCAGAAACTTCAAGAGCTTTTGAATAAAAACAAAACAGGCTTCTCACACGTGAACATCCTTTCCCATACGACAATTACCTGAGCAAGCAAATCCACTGTTCCGACTCAGTGAAGTGGAACTAAGCCTGAGTCTGTCTCATTTCAAGCTGAATGTAGGTTAATGTTTCCTTCCTTTTTGCTGCTCTGTAGCCTGCAGAAAATCATCCATCGGAATGACGGCACGGAGTCAGAATGCACTGAGCGCGACGGGTGGTGCCTTCCAAAGACTACTGATGAACTGAGAGACACCATGTCCTTGATGATAAAGCAGATAATCAGATCCACAAGGCCTGGTAAGGATGGTTCTGAGCATCACAGTCTGTTACCACCTTACAGCATCAACCTACAGTGTAACACTGCCTTAATGAGGATGCTGAGATGTGGGGTGAGTAAGGGTGTTGCAGACAGCACCAGGGCAGTAGTATTCCTCTATTTGCCTGGCATCCTGGGGTGGATTAGAAGGGGCTGGTTAGTAGATCGAGAGAGGTTCTCCTCCCCCTCTACTCTGCCCTGGTGAGACCACAGCTGGAGTCTTGTTTTCATTTCTGGGCTCCTCAGTTCAAGAAGGACACAGAGCTGCTGGAGAGAGTCCAGTGCAGAACCACAAAGATGATGAAGGGAGGGGAGCATCTCCCTGATGAGGAAAGGGTGAGGGAGCTGGGGCTCTTGAGCTGGGAGAAAAGGAGACTTAGGGGTTGATAAATATAGAAAAGGTGGGTGTCAGGAGGAGGGAGCCAGGCTCTGCTCAGGGGCATCTAATGATAAGACAAGGGGCAGCAGGTGTGAGCTGGAACAGAGGAGGTTCCGCATCTATATGAAAAGGACCTTCTTCCCAGTGAGGATGACAGAGCACTGAAGGGGCTGCCCAGGAAGGTTGTGGAGTCTCCTTCTCTGGAGAGTTTTAAAACCTGTGGACACGTTCCTGTATGACTTGATCTAGGTGATGCTGCTGTGGCAGGGGGTTGGACTGGGTGATCTTTCAAGGTCCCTTTCCAATCCTTAATGTTCTGTGATTATGGGTTGGGATTAGAAAGGACTGGAAGCAAAGATTTTCTGTTTGATCTTCCCAGTATCACAGCTTTTGGCCTTTAAATGTTTCTACACAGTGATAAGCCATCTGATGGTGGTGGTTTACATTTTACTGATGTTACTAATTCAACAAGAAATAGGGGAGATTGTTTTTCATGATGCTGAGCCAAAGCAGCGTCCCAGTGAGTTGGGTTGGACTTAGCTAGGAGAGGAGGCACAGCACCGCTGTCCTGCCAGCGTTCCTGAAGTGTGGAAACAGATTTCATTTGACTCAATCAAATTCTGTTAAGATGTGCAATATTAACTGGGGCCCTGGAGCTTCTGCCTTGCCCTCACGTGGGTTATCCCTCAGGTTTCACTGACAGAGGCATCACAGTGTCTGTCTTTCTTCCCAATTAAGCTCTTTTCTCAAACACAACAAGCACTGAAGATGGGAAAGAGCAGCTGGCATACGAGTCTGGAGAGGATGAGGATGATGAAGAGGAGGAGGAAGAGGACTTCAAACCTTCTGACGGGAGTGAAAATGAGATGGAGACAGAAATTCTGGATTATGTGTGAACTCAGTGAGCAACCTGGTTGCTGTTGGACAGAACTGTCTCTGCTCTTGTTCCTTGTGAAGTGAGGGTTCAGCTGCTGTGCCCAGGATGTGGGGAAGCAGAACATGCCCTGAGATGACACCACTGCCTTTGATGCCTGCTGATGGCCATCATTCTGGATATTTGGGGGCCATTGCCTGCATTTTCATCACTGCTGGCTAATGATCCCTCGGGCAGCCTCTGCAAACTCCCAAGACAGAACCCAGGATCCAAACCAGCTGGCAATACGCCAGAAAAGAAGAGAAGTTGCATTCCCAGACCTCTCCACGTGTGAGAAGTGCCCAGTGGAAAACAGAGAAGGTACCTGAGTTGGTGCTGGGGCAGCCCTCTAGTGCCGCTGGAGTCCCTGAGGCAGGTGCTGCCCTTTCACCTGTGTGAGTGGAACAAAACCACTGTGCTGTGACTTCTGCATCGAGTCTTGCTGGAGTGCTTGGAAATAAAAACATCAGGAAAACAGAAGTGGCATGTTGTACATTCTCTGGAGTTTTGTTGGAGGTATTTCCTTTAGGTTTGGCCTCCAGCCCACAAGAGAAGCAGCTGCAGACCTGTCACAGTGACACGTGGCTGTGTGACTGTACAGATGCCCAAAAGCTTCAGCTGGGGCCAGGCTGCTTAGCTGTGCACACACCAGAGCTCACTGCGAGATCCTGCACCTTGTGCTGCTGCCTCAGGGTATCGTGGGCTGCAACCAGAAGTACAAAAGCAGTTCTTATGGCTTTGAAAGGTTTTAAGAGCAGACTGTGTGTTGAGCATAGACTCATTATGGCTGGAAAGGACCTCCAGGGTCATCAAGTCCAGCCCTCATCCCAACATCTCTCTAACCCTAGACCATGGCCTTAAGTGTTCTAGCTACTCATTTTTTAAACACCTCCAGGGGTGGTGACTCTACCATCTCCCTAGTCAGCCTGATCAGTCTGTCTGGAGGTACCTCCAGCCAGGGTAAGGTGCTGTGGGAATCCATGAGGGGCTGTGCAAGGGACTGACCCTTCTCAGTGCAGTGTAACAGGGTGCTAAGGAAAAAGGAGATTCAGTGGGTGTAGAGTCTGTGCTCAGCACTAAGGAGAAACACTACTGAAAACTGCTGCAGCCAGCTTTGTATCAGCAAGGACCCAAGGCCAAAGCAGCCAGAAATCACCTGTGCCAGAGTTTATTTGCCAGCCTGTGTCAAAATTCTCCTGGCTGGGAAAACCACAGTGATTTGGATTTTAAAGTCTCCCTGAGCAGGTAACAGGGATACCATCCTTGCCTGTATATGGTCCGTACAACCAAAAGCTCAGGCTTTACGGAGCCCAAGGCACAGAGGAATTCCAGACACTGCAGCTGCATCTCTGTCTGTGCCATAGAAAACAGACAACAAACAAGCTGGCCCTGCTGAAAATAAGCCCTTGAGCACCTAAGGAGCGACACCTCAAAGCAAGGCAGCCCACAGCAGCACCCCAACGACTGACCACTGCGTTTGCTCCTACAGCCACTGCTTAGATCAAAAGGAGTGAGACCAGTAAGCTGGAGTCATGTTTATGCAACCAAACTGTGAGGGTCCCTGCAGCTGGTGGCTTCCAGTGAAGATGGTCTGGTTGCAGATCACACACCAGTCCCTTACACAAGAAACCAAAGTCTCTTACCCCTCACAACAGGCATAGTGCTGCCTCCTGCAGTCAGTCCCACTCCTCTTTCTCTGGGAATGTGCTGGCATTTTGGGGAAGGTCAGGACAAACCCCTCGCTGGGACAGAGCAGTCTGGGTATCAGTATTTTATTGCAAAGACTACTTACATTGCTGTGTACAAGTCACACCGGGCAGTGTGCTCCTTCATTGAAGTGGTACAAAATACATATGGTACAGCCAGTCCCTCTGGTGACACTGGGCTGCTGGGAGACACCAGTGGGGCAGGGATGGGGATGTTGAGGGCTCAGCTTGCCCACAAGGTGGGCAGGGGCTGGGCTTTGGGCAGGATGGAAGGTAAGAGGCTGCCTCTGCGTCAGGGAGCCTGAGGCTCCTATCATGTGCAGCGATGGGTGATGCCACCTGAAGGGACACAGGGCTGGGAGAGCTCAGTGCCAGCCACCCTTGCACCCAAACAGCCTCTTGCCCACCTGATGCCAGGGACCCACAGCCCAGCTCCTGCCACCAGTCCCTCTCCTGAAGCCAGGGAAGGTACTGCAGCCGCCTGGCTGCATGGACAGACTGGAAACGGGAAAGATGTGCTGGAAGGAAGCGCTTAAACGAAAGGGATGGAAGCAGGAGCAATAAAAGGTCCCCATTCGGTTAGTGTTGCCTACAAGGGTTAAAACAATCATCTCTGCCCCTGCTCAAGCGGCGACAAGTGGTAGAGAAACAAGGGAGGGAGTGGCTGGCGGGCTCTGCACCCCACGAACCCAGCAGAGCCCCACTACTGCTGCCACCATCCCTCCCCAGCAGCCTTAAATACCAGGGTGGGGAGGGGAGAAGGACTGGGCTGCAGGGCACGGGGAGGCTGGATTAGTAAAATGTACAAGTTCATCTATTTACAACCAATAAATATTGAAAAAAAAGGGAAATCAGTAAACTTTGCTTGTTTTATACAAAAGAAAGTCTCATTGCTGCTTCTCCCATGGTCAGTGTTTGAGAACGTCCGGTGGTTAAAGCCCAGCGTGAGTGGCACTTTCTGTGGGTCAGGCGGCGGGAGCTGGAGCACCCCGAGAGCAGACCCAAGGTCTCTATTTACACAAGTTCAGTCAGAAATTTGCTCTCCTCCTCCTCCTCAGGCTGGCAGCACTGGGGCCATGGCCTGAAGCTTCCCCCAATGGCAGAAGAGACTCTGGTGTTTGATCTTTGGTGCAGGTTTGAACGTGGGACGCGGATGTCCGGCTGGAGGAGGCGCTGGGTGGGGAAGAGGAGCGAGACCCCCGCAGGCTGCCAGTTGTGGAGAGCACAAAACACCTGCTCCATCCCAGCATGAACACTCAGCCCTCCTCCACTGGGTTCCATCCCTTCGAGCTCATCTCCCAGCCCGGGGTGTGTCCGTGGCTTCTCCCAAGGGCAGGGCAGGCAGAGATGTGCGGTCGGTGCCGACGCCAGTTATCCCGGGGAGGAAGGACGTGGAGGTAAAACAACACCAGGAAAGGAGAACATCCCGGCAGAGGGGAGGCTCCGCAGTCCTGGGGTGATGGCTCATGCTCTGCTCCTTGTAAACAGCCCCTCCGCGAGTCCCCGCTCCCCGGCTCGCTCGGACACAAGGCACCTACGGCACAGGCGGGCTCCAGCTCTGGGCTGGCCGGCAACTGGACTAGTGTCGCACCGTGGAAGGTTAAAAAACGTTAACTAAAAGAAGAGCTATCCCACTCCCCTCCAACCCCGCTGCCTTCCTGCGTAGAAAAGACAAGACCTGATTGAAACGGGGGGGGTTGTGCGGAGAGAGGCGCAGGCTGCCAGCGGCTGCCGAGGCGCCCCTCAGCTCTCGGTGCTGGGGGGAGACTCACAGCCACCCCCCGGGGCTGAGGGTCGCTCCTCTCGCCGTGCCGAGCGGCACAAGGGCCGGCCGCAGCCAAGCCCGGAGCTGGCTGCCCCCAAGGCCCCGTCGGTGATGGGTGGCAGTGGGGCTGAGGCTAGAAGATGCCTTTGGCGATCTTCAGGCCTTTCTGCTTCATCCTGGGCAGGGTGGAGCTGGAGCCGTGCTTGATCTTCACCCCCTTGGAGAAGCCCCGCTTCTTGAGCACAAAGTCGTAGTTGGCGGCGGAGTTCATGGCGTAGAAGACGTTGGCGTTGTCGGGGATCTTCAGCTCTGCAAGTGACCAAGGACTGGGGTCAGAGAGCTGCTCAGAGCGGGGCTGAGAGTTGTCCCCACACGCTGGCACTCCCCCTTGTCACCTCACAAGCCAGCTCTGTCCCAGTGGTGCCCAGGCTGCAGGACCAGCTGGGAAGCAGCCCCCAGGTAAGCCCCCCTCAGCCCAGCACACACCTCTCTCCTCTGAGATGATCTGAACGAGCTCGTAGTCTTCAGGCCGGTCCCCATCCAAGTTGTGTTTGGCCATGGCCTTGCGAATAACAACCGGGGTCTTATCCTGGCTGGTCACCTGTGAGCACACAGGGTTATCAACCCGAGGGGCACAAAACCTCCCACCACCATCTCCTCCCGAGCCGGGCGATGCCTGAGCTGGGCAGGGACCCCTCCTCCCCGGTGTCCCCGCAGTCCCTCGCACTAACCAGGATGCTCTTGTACATGTTGCCGTTGTCCACAGCCAGGCTGACGCGGATGATGCAGCAGTCGTCGACCTGCTGGTTGTAGAGGGGTAGCGAGAGGGAGGAGTAGCTGGAGATGCCGGAGACCGAGCGCTTGTGGGTGCGGGAGGCCGTCACCGGTGTGGAGGAGACGGACGAGGACGAGGCACTGCTGGAGCCCGAGCCGATGCCCGATGTGTCCAGTGAGGAGAGAGAGGTGGATTCCCAGAACTGGAGGGCAGGGAGGAGAGGGGATGCGGAGGACACAGTGGGTTTAGCTTCTCCTTCGGCCACAGACGGGGTGTACCAGCGCTGGGGGAGGGAGGCCAGAGGGATCTCACTGACCTGTGACAACGGGGGACCGACACGGCTGCAGCCACCAGAGGCACGAGAGCCCTGCCACGCTGCCGGAGCAGCAACGGGCAGGGGCCTCCCTCACACTCCAGCAGGTCTGAACCAGCCCCAACTCTCCCACCCACTCCCTGCAGGACCCAACCCACTCCACCCACTCCCCCCAGAAACCCAACCCACTCCCCACCAGCCCCAGTGCTGGGGTAGCCACCATGCAATGGCCACATCTGTCTTCAGAGGCACACAGCCCATGAGCTGCCCCTACCTTCTTCTCCTGGCAGTCAGGGGACTCAGGGATGAAGCTGATGTTGATCTCCTCCACGTCGGAGCTGCTGGAGCCAGCGGAGGTGACGCTCACAGAGTCGGTGGCATCCCCACTGCACAGGTACTGGCCACACTTGAGCTGGTCAAAGGATTTTGAGTGGGAGCTGCCGCTGGCGCAGGGCTCGGTGCTCGGGGGCTGCCGGCTGCCAGAAGAGACGCAGAGCAGGTGAGGAGGGGGCGTTTGGCTGAGAGGACAGTGGCCACCCCAGCCCGGTCCCCACCATGCTCAGCCAGACACTGGCCCCACCTCCACCCCAGAGCCCACCAGGGATGAGCAGACTCACTCGCTCCATCGCTTGATGATGCCGGTGTTTTTCTTCGCCTTCAGTGTGTTGCTGGCTGACTCAGACAGCGGCTCGATCTCGCACGACAGCCCGTAGCTGGGAGGGGAGAGATGAGGGTGAGTGAGCACCAGGCCGTGGGGGCAACAGTGGCAGAGCAGAGAGTGCAGCACAGGAGCCAGAGGAGACCAGCAGCGGGACCTCCCAGTGACCACCGGCAGCACAGCCAGGCTCAAACTCACCTCTCGGCCTCGCTGAGCCGCTCCAGGCTGTGGAACCAGTCCACAAACTGGTCCTCCTGTGTGAAGTTGTAGTTGTTGCAGGCTGACTGAAGCAGCTTGATCTGGGCAATGACTTCAAACTCCTGCAGCAAACGAGGCCATGAGGTCAGAGCTGTTTGTCAGCCCCAGCCCCACGCGCAGAAGCAGATACGAACGATCACAAGCCCCCTCCCCAAAAATGAAGAGTAAGACAGTAAAAAAGGAGAAGGATCAACTCCAGAGTGACCAGCACAGCCTGGGCTTGCACCAAGCCAGCCTCCTCCTTCCACCCTGCTGGGCTGCACCCAGGACAAAGCTCTCACCTTCCTTCTCTTCTCAAAGTTGATCAGCCCACCCTGGAAAAGAAGGAGACAAACGTCAGCGTGGAACAGGCAGGGAGGAATTGCTCCCATCCATCCCAAACCAATCCCCAGCTCGCTGTGATGACACCAACACATCTCCACTGGCTGACAAGGGTGGAATGTGCAGCGTTGGACATGGGATGTGCAGTGCCAGGCACAGGACACGTGGGGGACCAGCTCCCCGTGTATCAGGCACAGGCTCTGGGCTGGCTGTGTAGAGGAAGCGAAGGATCGAGAGGGAGCTACATACATCCAGGAAATCCTTCATGGCAGTGTCCAGCATCACCAGGTCCGTGAGGAAGGTGCCAAGGTAGGGGATGGTGCCCTGCATCACACCCTGTGGGGACACCGAGAGACAACCAGGGTCAGCAGAGAGCTGGGACCAGCCTGGGCAGCCAACAGGGAGGGGGCAGTGGGGCGTCTGTGCCAGACTCACCATCTCCCGCTGCTGTTGCTGCCGCTTCTGAGCCCTCTTGGGGTTGATTTCCAAGGTGGCAAATTTGGATGTGCCCTCCTGGATGGTGGGGAGAGGAGGGGATCAGCACGGGGAGGGGGGTGGAAACTGCACTAACAGAGGGGCTAAAATTCCCCCCAGCTGTTGCTGGTACAACTTCCCCTACTGGTGAGGAAATCAGAGCTGAGCCCTTCCACAGGGAGGAGGAGAAGCTGAGTGAATAGGAACTGCTGCTCCCCTTTCCAGCTCTGTATAAATAGCTCCTTCATGGGATGTTTTGTTCCCTTTCGCATTTCGTTTCCTCTCAGCCCCCAAACTGGAAGCTGTACAGAGGCACCACGGGGAAGAAGGGGCAGCTTTGCCAGGGGACTAACACCAGAACCTCACCTCAAATCAAGAGGACTTTGCACTGGGCTGTTAATACCCAACTGCTTCTGGGGAGAAGCCATCACTAGGTCCCACCCCGCTGCTGCTTATCTCTGCCCGACAAATTGCTTTGTAAGCTGCAGGCAGTGACGATGGTTGGGTGGAGAAGCAGAAAGCCCAGCCTGGTCTGAAACCTCTGCTCCCCAGGCTCAGCACGCCCTGCCCGCACCCAGCAATCCCAGCAGCGCTGCCAGGCTTTGAGCCCTGTGGCTGGAACACCCTGGAGGGTGGAGCTCCCTGCCAGGGACAGAGCGATGCCGGTGCCGCTTTCCCCTACCTTAATGAGCAGCTCCCGGCTCAGCGAGTGGTTGTTCTCGTCGGAGAAGATCTCTGAGAGCTCGTGGAAGGTGCGGAAGCTCTCCCTGCTCAGGGGAGACACAGGGTTAAGTCAGCAATGGTGCAACCATGGGACGTCCTCCTTGGGCTCTCCTCTGTTCACCCAAAAGACCCCTGTGAAGCTCACAGCTCTAGCAGGACCTTGCTGGCTAGGGGCTAACTGGGCTACTTGCACATAGGAAAGAGGAGGTGATGGTCCTTCTATTTCCTCACCCTCCCTGGGCTCCTGACATCTTCTGCTAGTCCCTGGCTTTTGGGCACCATCCAAAAGGCAGGGCTCAAGCTGAGATCACCCCATCTACACGTTCCAGGGCCACAGCACAACGTCCCCTTGGAACCTCCCCATGGCCGCAGGAGCCCAGAAGCCGCTGCTCACCGTAGGACCTCATCCCAGGTCTTCTTCAGCCGGTGAACAGCATTGCACTGCAGAGCCGACAGGATGGCTCGGAGGGAAGAGAAGTTCTTCAGGATGCGGCACTCCTGGGGGCACACAAGGACATGACAGGAGTCAGCGCTGGAGAAAGCCCAGGGACCTGCAGGGGTTCACACCCCACGGACCTGCAGGGGTTCACACCCCACGGGAGCTCAGCCCTGAGCCATGGCAGGGGTGAGCGGGACGGCAGGTAGTCCTACCCGGGCCACCTCGATCCACCGCTCCACCACTTTAGCCCGCTGCTGCGGCTTCAGGGAGCGGTCTCCGAGACAGGTGGCGATGACACAGTTGGCCACACTGTTGAACTGCGAGACCGTGGCACGGATGGTGGGGGCCAGGTGCTCTTTGCCCTTCTTGTCTCGCTGCGACCAGATGCAGCCCAGGCAGTGGTAAGGCACCACTTTCTTAAACAGCTCCTGGAAGATAAAGGGGTGGAGATGGGTCTCTGGAAAGGGAAGAGGTCAGGAGGAAGGGATGGAGGAGGCAGGCCCGTGCCCAGCGCAGCCCGTCTGGCTGCTGGGTGGATACTCACAGCGTCCATCAGTGTGAACTGCTCTGCCACCATCTCTGGGGAGAAGGAGAGGAAATCCGGCTTCCCGTCCCCGACCCCGTTCTCCTCCACCAGCTGGAAGGTGCAACTGCCATGGTCCACGGCTGCAAGAAACAGCGTGAGGCTGAACACCAGAGCCCACGGCAGCACCACATCCCACCTCCTGGGCTCCCAGTTCCCATCTGGCCTCGCACCTCAAGAAACGAGGCTCAGATAGAACAACCAGGCATTTCAAAGCTGGACGTAAAGGACTGCAAAGGGTTAAAGGAGACCAGCTAATCCCCTCAGAAATCCCACTTCAGGTCCAGTGGGATTAGCTCCCCAGTGCACCTCCACATCCACACACGCAGGGTTTAGCAGGGCTCAGCTGTGTGACCAGGCTCTTGATGCCAGCCAGCAAGCCTCCCTCCACCTGCAGCCCCAAAACAACCCCCCACCCCACAACCAGGGAAAGGGCCCCCACCTTCCACCTCGGACTCGCTCTGCTCTTGCTGCTGGAACTGGGCCAGCAGAATGAGGGCTCTGCGCTCCAGGTCGGAGCCGGGAATGTTGTGGCGCACGTAGGAGATGAGCTGCTTCAGGCAGGCAAAGTCCGGGGGCTTGCGGAAGTCCTCCGAGTACTGGTCTAGCCAGGCACCCAGGATGGAGGAGATGGTGCTGCAGAGGGAGGGGGAACACAGGCAGACTTCTGTGAGGACTGGGTGCCAGGAGAGACCCATGTGTACCCCTACAAGCCCCAGGAAATGGCATCACCCCTGGTGATCTTCAGAGCTGCCACCAGAGGCACTTACTTCTTCAGCTCCATCCTCTCATCCACTGCGTGCCTGGCGTGGTCCCCGTTTGCCTGCACATGGAGTTTGCCATACCTGGTGGGACACAGCGAGCAGACAGTGAGCCTTCTGGACTCAGCTGGCTCTTGGTGCTGCCTCTCCTCTCTCCACATCACCCCCAGCTCTGCCAGGGGATCAGGATGAAGCTCACCCACTGTCCTGCTCCCTCCCACTCTGTGCTATGGGAAGAGGGAAGCAGCCAACACTGGCCACCTCGCAGCTGGGTACCAGGTGGAAGGGCTCCAGGATCATCACTGAATCATGGAATCATGCAGGTTGAAAAGACTTTCAAGATCATCAGGTCCAACCATCCACTCTAACAACCCCCAACCACTAACTCAGCTCCTCAAACACCCTGGCTGGCTGTTGGTCAAACCTCTCCAGGGATGGTGCCTCCACCCTGTCCCTGTTCCAAGGGCTCCCCACTCTTGCTGGGAAGAAGCTTTTCCTGAGGTCCAATCTGACCCTCCCCTGGCACAACCTGACCCCATTTCCTCTGGTTCTATCACTAGTCCCCAGGGAGAAGAGGCCAACCTCCACTTCACTCCAACCTCCCTTCAGGCAGTTGTAGAGACTGATCAGGTCTCCTCTCAGCCTCAGAAGTTGTGTCCTTCCTGCTCTGCCCCAAAATCTGGGGCTCAGGGCAACCTCACCTGTTAAGCAGCAGGTCCAGCACTTGCTTGGTGGTGGCGAAGGCCCGGTAAGTGCACAGGAAGATGGTGACGTAGGTGGAGTCGTTGCCCTTGAAGGCTGACACCAGGTACTCCACCAGCTTCTCCAAGGTCCCAGCTTTTATCGTCCGCACCTTACAGGTCTCGTAGAGGTTTAAGGCCGATTCATTCTCAAACTGCCAGGACAGGAGGAGAAAGCAGTGGGTTGGGGGGAAAAAAGTCACGTTCAAGTGAAGCACAGTCCCACCAGCTTCAGTAGCCACCGGGCTGGGACCACAGACTCCCTGCAGCACCCTGTGGGGCTCCTGAGATGGGTCTGAGCAAAAGGCAGCTGGGTCTCCTTGGACACCAAATACCAGAAACCCAGCTGAGAAGACTTGAGGGCTTGAGAAACAAGAAAAGCTTCAACACTGCCAAAACCTAGACCCCCATCAGAGCTGCCCTGACTTGCAAAATGGGGCCTTGAACTCCCTCCTCAAGGGGCAGAGGCCAGCAGGGGCTCCCATGTCCCCACTCCCAGCTGGGAGGGGCCCCCGAGGACAGGAGTGCAGGGGAGAGCAAGAAGAGATCCTGGCATGACCCTGCCAAGCCTGGACATCAGGTCACCACGTCTCTGGCAAGGGAGCCCCCCAGCTTACCCCCAGCCAGCGCTGCCCTTTGTTGGCCGTGTGATGGAGCTGCACCTTGCGGAGCGATATGCTGTAGATCACACCATCCTCCAGCTCTTCTCCGATCTCCTGCGTGGAGCTCTGCACAGGAGGACAAGACACACCATGAGATGAGGGGTGCAGAGCGTGTCAGAGATGCTTCTGCAGGCTCGCCCCACCAAGGTGACGTTGCCCCGTCCGGCCACAAGCTGGGCAACCTGTCCCATGGGCACCGAGCACCTGGGTGCATCACCAGGAACAACCAACCACCTTCCAAACCCTGACAGAGGCTGTCAGAGGGCTGGGGAGGGCTGCTCCCAAGGGCAGGGAACGGCAGGACCAGGGGTCATGGTTGGAAGCTGGAGAAGGGCAGAGTGAGGCTGGACAGGAGGAGAAGGTTGTTGAGTCTGAGGGATCCCTGGAACAGGCTGCCCAGAGAGGTGGTGGAGGGCTCATCCCTGAAGTGATTCAAGGTCGGGCTGGCCGGGGCTGTGGGCAACCTGACCCTGCTTGTTGTAGGGGGTTGGACTAGATGCCCTTTGGAGGTCCCTTCCAACCCCG
Organism: Rhinopomastus cyanomelas; assembly: GCA_013400115.1. Lineage (NCBI taxonomy): Eukaryota > Metazoa > Chordata > Aves > Bucerotiformes > Rhinopomastidae > Rhinopomastus > Rhinopomastus cyanomelas. The sequence goes on from VXBP01003652.1 coordinate 1,249,179, forward strand.
TGGTTCTGTGTCAGTGACACCAAGCTGCTCGTGAGCTCCGCAGTGCTCCAAGGCAGAAATCCAAGGGGGAAGCTCAAAGCTGAGGTGGAACCCCAGGATGAGGTGCCAGGGTGGGCTTGGGCACAGCTAGGACAGGTCCCTGCACCCCCAGGGACAGGCCACAGCCCCCCCCAACTGTGAGACTCATGGCTCTGCTCTGGGGGGATAGAGACCACCTAAGATTTGGTGAGGGAGGAGGGGATGCTCCTTGGGGCAGGTCCCCAGGACACCTCCCACAGCTCCGCGTGGGGCTCAGCGCCAGCTCCAGCTCCACAAGGACAATCTGGTCCCCTCCTCCTCCTCTCCCACCGCGCTCTGCTGAGTCAGCGTCTCTCTTAAGAGGATTAATGCAGATCCTTACAAACACCACGGGGCTCTCCCCACCAAACAGTTGGACATGGGAGGACACGTGGCCAACCCCACCGCTCAGCAGATGGGGGAAAAGCCCCGAAGCACTAAGCTGGTTAGCAGAGGGAGGTGATGCAGGGGCTTGGGGACCAGCTTCCCCTCCACATCACGCTGCCAGCCCATGACTTCCCCTGCAAGTGGCCTCCCAGACACGCAAACCCACTGAGCAAAGACAACACCATGGGGCTCACCATGGAGCTCCAGGAGCAAAAATCCTCCTCGCAGCCTGAATGTGAGAACAGCTGTACCCAGGGTCCAAGAGACATTGAGCAGCAGGCACTGAGCCCAACCCTAAGGCGCTCCTCACACGCTCTTCAACCAGTGCCCCTCATGGCCACCACCGCAGCCGCAGTCTCTGCGCTGCTATCACACCCTGCTCCAAGTCAAGGGCTCCTAATCAGCACAGAATCAGGGCAGGCAATCACAGGCAGCTCAGAAGAGTCAGAAGAAAGCTTTAAAAAGCCTCTCGCTGATGAATGAGGACAGAGAATCCCCCTGGGCAGGGTTTCTGGACTCCCTCGCTTTCTGCTGAGCCTGCTCTTTTCACTTGATGCCAGCCAGAGAGAGGTTTGGTTTGCCCAAGCTTGAGAGGCTGTGAAGCTCACAGGAATGAGGTTCTGTGCCAGGTGAGTCACTCCTGACCCCACAGAGACATCTTAGCTGGGAATCAGGGGACTGGCACAACCTTGGAAGAGCTGCTGGCACTGCTGAAGCCTTGTGGCCGACTGCCCTGGATCAGCCACCTACAGTGACGGCACCCAAGTCAGCCAAGTTGGCTTTCTCCCACATAGAGGTGCTGTTTCCACCAGAAAGAGAGAGAAGCTGCGAGAACTCTCCCCAGGTCGTCCACAAAACCCACCAGACCCCGGTGCCCGCAGCTATGTGCCACCCTCCACTGCAGTCGATGCCTCTGGAGCACTCAAGCCCCACCGGCCAAGGGGGCAGGAGCAGCCCCAGGCACAGTCTAACTCAGACAGGAGATTTAGCTGGATGGTTGTAGACCCCAGAGATAAAAACCGTGACAAAGCCAAAGCCTGTTGAGATGCAATTAAATTAATACAGAAATCAAATCACACGAAGGACAGAACGTCCCGGAGCCGACCCATGAATCACCGGCAGCTGCTGCGCAGCTCCAGCGGTGAGTATTCGTCCCGCAGCTGAGGCCACGTGCAGAGGAGACACCCCAGCCCAATGCACAGAGCAGCACATTTCATTTCCTTCCCACATTCTTGACTGTCAGATTCATTCATTTTTTCCTGTCTTGCTGACCTGTGCGATATCCTCCCCACTCCAGCCCTGCTCCAGTTCCCCCTCTGCAAACCGCACACGGACGACGCAGCTGCCCAGCGGCCCCGAGCCGGGCTCACGCCAGGAGCTGCTCCGCTGGGACGTGTTGGGATTTGGCTATTTATATTCTGCGTGAGCTTCCTCTTTCCTCCCGCTGCTTCCCCGAGATGCTGACTGTGCTTTCCACACACGCCGGCGAAAAGACAGCCAAGCACAAAGCAGCGGCGAGACGCAGCCAGCGGAGCCCAGCTCCGACACCTGCCGCAAAGCACGCTTGATGCGGGGCTGGGAGAGGCACAGAACCTTGACCGATGGCCTGTGGATGTGCTGGCCACAAGCAGGCTGCAGTCACAGCATCACTCTGGTTGGAAGAAGCCTTTAAGATCGTCAAGTGCAACCATCGTGCCCCAGCAATCCTGAGCCAGCACTCCCACCAGCATCTCCAGCACGCCAGCCAAGGCTGGATGTCTTCAAACTGGTCTCTGAGAGCTCTGATAGAGAAGTGTTGCTAAATAGTTCTGCAGCAGCTACCTCTCCCCACTGCTTGCCCTACACATCTGCTGGAGCTTGCTGCCCCTCACTGGAAGGGGCTGCCCAGGGGGGTTGTGGAGTCTCCTTCTCTGGAGATGTCTGAGACCCACCTGGACATGTTCCTGTGAGACTTGGTCTGGGTGGTCTTGCTCTGGACTGGACGATCTTCCAAGCTCCCTTCAAACCCCTAATGTTCTGTGATTCGTGGTGGAAGGGAACGTGAGCCAGGTCTCAGCCAGCAGCACTGCTGCCCAGCACCTACACAGGAACCCTCCTCCACCAGCGGTTCAACCTGACCAGGGCACCACGGCAGGGAGACGGGCGACCAGCCGCTCCCGCTTGCTGCGCCGTGTTGGTAGAAGAGACGTCCAAGAGCCCCAGACAGCTCCTTCAGCAGCTCCAACAGATCACAGGATCACAGAACATCAGGGATTGGAAGGGACCTCGAAAGACCAGCCAGTCCAATCCCCTCTCCAGCCCACAATCCCCTAGATCCAGTCGCACAGGAACATGGGAGGGTTTGAAGCGTCTCCAGGAAGCCAGCAAAGCTCTTCTGTGAAAGCACCAACTCTGAGCACGCTGATGGCTCCAGCACCTTCCACCACCTCGTACGGAAGGGAGTCAGCACCCCAGAAGGTGAGATCCCACGTGATTTGCACTGAAAAGGGGAAGACACAGAGAATGAACACTTGGCTGTGATTTCCCCAGCTCTGGGGGTGTCATCCCACTCCTCCCCACTCAGCAGAGAAAAGGTCCCTCTGTGAGGTGGAACAACCACAAGTTGAACTCTGGGGCATGAGACGCCCAGTTCTGCAGAGTGGGAGTCTTTGGCAAAAGCAGCACGGAGTGAACCCTGCGGGAGTTCATCCCCTGCAACATGAAGCGGGAGGTCTGCGCCAGATGGTTCGCTCGGCTTTCGAGGGCGCCTCTTCCAAGCGCGGCCGGCTCCCCACCGCAGTTCAAAGCGCTGCTGACTCCATCGAGGAGGAATTCCTGCTCGGTGCAATAAACCCCGCTACTCTCCGGTGACCGGGCTAGGACACGGCGCCGCGTCCAACCCCACGTCTTTGCGCGGAGACGGAGGAACGAGCTGGGAGCCGCAGCCAAGGTCCGTGAGGCTGGAGGAAGGGCCACGGTGTGTGGGACCCTCACGGCAGCCAGGCTCTGCGGTGTGTGGGACCGTCACAGCAGCCAGGCAGAGTGCAGCCAGGCTCTGCAGTGTGTGAGACCCTCAGAGCAGCCAGGCTCTGCAGTGTGTGGGACCCTCAGAGCAGCCAGGCTCTGCAGTGTGTGGGACCCTCAGAGCAGCCAGGCTCTGCGGTGTGTGGGACCCTCAGAGCAGCCAGGCAGAGTGCAGCCAGGCTCTGCCTTCCTCCCTTCTTGCTGGCTGGAGGGAGGGGAAGAGACAAAATCCAAGCAGCCGAGCACGATGCTGGCTCGGGATCTGCATTCTGGAAGGTGCCTGGGCTCAGTCACAGGGGTGGTTTCAGCAAGGCAGAAGCCAAGCAGAGGATTAAGCGTGAGCGTGACGGCATCCCCGCACGTTACACACAGACAATTACCCGACAATTACCAGCTCAGAAGAGCTCTGGTCCCACGTGCCCTGGGCTTGTGCATCGGCCTCCAAAGACCCAAAATAATGAGTTGTTCTTGGAGAAAGGTATTAATTCCTGCACACAGGGAAGAGTCTGCTTAAAGTGCTTTTACCAAAGCTCCCTGGACAGCAGCTGGTTTAAAGATCAGGACGTTTACGTTCCTCTGCTCCACAAAACCCAGAGCTTCTCTGCACCAGGACTTCAAAGGGCTGCTGCTACCAGCCACAAGAGAGAGGCAGATGCTAACCCTGCCCATGGGAACCCTGTTGGGATTTCACAGTCCCCTTGGTTAACGAGGCGAGAAAGGGCAGAGCTGAGCCTCACCAGGAACTTCCCCCATTGCACAAGTCAAAAGGGTTTGATGAAAGTCTGTGAAGTCAGAAACAGAAAATCACTGAACATTAGGGATTGGACCTCGGAAGATCATCCAGTCCAATCCCCCTGCCCGAGCAGGATCATCTAGACCAAGTCACACAGGAACACAACCAGGTGGGTCTTAAACGTCTCCAGTGAAGGAGACTCTACAATCACCCTGGGCAGCCCCTTGCAGTTGCCCTCACCATGAAGAAGTTCCTTCTCATATTGATGTGGAACCTCCTCTGTTCCAGCTCACACCCATTGCCCCTTGTCCTACCACTGGGTGCCACTGAGCAGAGCCTGGGTCCATCCTCCTGACACCCACCCTTCACATATTTATCAACATTAATGAGGTCACCCCTCATTCCCCTCTTCCCCAAGCTCAAGAGACCCAGCTCCCTCAGCCTCTCCTCATCAGGGAGGTGCTCCACTTCCTTCATCATCCTCGTTGCCCTATGCTTGACTCTCTCCAGCAGCTCCATGTCCCTCTGGAACTGAGGGGCCCACAACTGGACACAATATTCCAGATGTGGTCTCACCAGGGCAGAGTAGAGGGGGAGAAGAACCTCTCTCAATCTGCTAACTACCCCCATTCTGATCCACCCCAGGATGCTGTTGGCCCTGTTGGCCACAAGAGCACACTGCTGGCTCATGGTCATCCTGCTGGCCACCAGGACCCCCAGGTCCCTTTCTCCTAAACTACTCTCCAACAGGCCAGCCCCCAACCTGTACTGGTACCTGGGGCTGTTCTTACCCAGATTCTTGCCAGACTCTACACTTGCCCTTGTTACAAAATGAGAGCTTGGACTTTACAATTCCCAAGCCCCTTCTCGGAACCATCCCTTCCCACCAGCAACGGGAAAGGGGCTTTCCCCAACCCCACGTTCACTTTCGTTTTGCTCTCCGGAGCAAATCCTGAACCGGTGCGAGGAACGGCAGCGACTCTTACGTAAAGCCGAGGGATCGCCGTTGTGTAAAGGGACAGAGGGAAACCACCACCCGTAGTGAAAGGAAAACAGCTGCGGTTCCGCGAAGCGGAGATAACGGCCGCGAAAGCAGAAGTACCCACTGCCCCACACCTCCAAAGCAGCTCACGCAGCACTGCGCCCTTCCTCACGGGGACTTCCACGCAAAAAGCCCCGTGGTAGATGTTCCCCCATAGCTCTGCTGGTTGGGATGGTCCCATCTCGCTCCCCGCACTCGTCAGCAGTTTCCTTCCCCAGGCTACGGGGAACTGCCCAGAGCTGCTGAGAAAGCTGCTGAATGTCCCTCGTGTTCGGGGAAAGGGAAGGTGCCCTGCGCTGGTGCTGGCCAACCCCAGTGACCCAGCAACTCGTGCTCTGGATGAGCAGCCCCAAACACCATCCCAGTGAGGGCTGCGGTGGCACTGGGGTGCAGGAGCTCGCTCCAGTCAACTAGTTGATCTCGTGCTGCCTCATTTCTCCCCGAGTGGTGCTCCTGGTGCTGCTGACAGAGCTCCAGCACCCTGCCCCTGCTCCCCGTGCAGAGCTCTCAAACAGATGGAGATGATCCCTCTGGGCTTCCAACACTCTCTGCCTTCCTTCCTGCCTGCTCAGAGCTGCCTCCAACCAGGACCCGTTCCAACAGCCCATTAAAACACCACGGCAAGGAGGGAGACAGGAAAACAACAGAAAAGGGGCCAGAAGCTAAACTTAAACCCACTGTGAAAAGGGGGTGTTTTTGCCAGAAGCAACAGCTGAGAGCCTGCTCTGGCCCCACCAGCTCCGCGGTTGGGCTTCCCCAACACCCTCAGCTCTACCTCAGGTGCTCCCAGCACCCGAGGGGCCGTGCATCACTTGGTGCCAGGGACTCCCAGGGAGCAGGATGGGGCAGAGGGATCTGCCTCATGTTTGTGGGGATTTCACAGGCTCTCCCCCAGGGCCTGGAGCTGGAGACTGTCAGGAGGTCTGATCCTGTGTCCGTAACCCAGAGGTGTTAGAGACGAGATCCAAAGGCAGCCTCCTCCACCCTCGTGGCTTAGGAAGGAGAGAAAGCAGCGGGTGGATCGCTTACAAAGGCATCTTGTGACTTGCTCGCAGTGAGTCAGTGGCTGGAGCGAGGATTAGAGGCTCAGTGCCCAGGTCCAGGAACGAGACAGAGCAGATACACAGGATTCCTCCCCTGTTTGCTTTTGTTTTGCTTTTAAAGAAAACTAAGAGCCTTCCCCATACGTGGAGATTCTTCTTTGCTCTTTTTATGGGCTGGAAATCATGAGTCAAAGACATGCAAAGGCACTCCACGTCCACACCACCCTCCCAGGGACAGGATCAGGTCCTACTGATGCAGGGGGTGGTGCTGGGGGATCAGCCTTGCTAGGGACACTACCCAAGGAAACACAAACTCCATCTGCATCTGGTGGTGCCAGAGAAGCCAGAGCTGCCTGCTTAGCTCCAAGAACCCTGGAGACTACCAGCACCTTTCCTTAGGCATCAGCACGATGACATGAAGACCACCAGCACCTCTCATAGAATCACAGAATCATCAGGGATTCGAAGGGACCTTGAAAGATCATCTAGTCCAATCTCATCAGCATCATGTCAAGACGACCACCAGCACCTCTCCTTAGGCATCAGCACAATGACAAGAAGAGCACCAGCACCTCTCCTTAGGCATCAGCATGATAGCATGAAGACCACCAGCACCTCTCCTTAGGCATCAGCACAATGACAAGAAGACCACCAGCATCTCTCCTTAGGCATTAGCATCTTACGTGCAAAAGCCACCGACGCAGGACTTCCTCCTGCGTTTCCTACCCAGGGCCGTCCCGGGCTGGACTCCCTTTGCAGGCTGCTGAGGGTTAGAAGAAAACTGAGTGCAGCAGGTTTTGCTTCCTCCTCTCCCCGCCGATGGAAAAAAGCTCCTGCCAACGCAGCAGTTCTAGCTCTTGCCCCACAGTCCTCAGCTCTGTGCTCGTGATGGCCCCGGCGTGCGCTTTGGCAGCGCCGGCGCTCAGCGCCAACGCCGAGTCAGGCTGGCGTAGAGGGACGCAGCTGGCCTTCGCTCGCCGAGCCACTGCGTCGCTACCCACCTCGCCTACGGCCCGGAGGGTAATTACTGGAAGTGAAACCAGAGCAACGTGATCGGTGAAAACCGGTGTCTGAAAAATTAATACGCGGTGCTCCGGAGGGTTAAAGACAGAGCGAGCGGCTCACAGGCGGTTCAGCTCGCAGCACAGGGCTGTATTTTCATGGAATCATCCTGGCTGGAAAGGACCTCCAGGATCATCAAGTCCAACCTTCATCCCAACATCTCCCTAACCCCCAGACTGTGGCCTCAAGTGCTCGAGCTCCTCATTTTTTAAGCCCCTCCAGGGATGGGGACTCCACCACCTCCCCGGGCAGCCTGTTCGAACGCCCAACCACTCCCTCAGTAAAGAGCTTCTCCCTAAGATCCAATCTAATCCTCTCCTAACGCAACGTGGGGCTGGTTCCTCTCATCCTACCGTTAGGAATTTGGAAGACCCCAGTGGAACGGGAAGGTCGGCGCTAAACAGAAACGAGTTCAAAATCAGATGAGTTTGGGTTGCGTGTGGGCTAGCACCTGCAAGTCACAGGCAACCTAGGCGATCCTGCTGTGGACTAGAGGATCTTCCAAGGTCACTTCCAACCTCTAATGTTCTGCGATTGTGTGGGACACAGCAGTTCTACAGAGCCCCGCTCAAACGTGAGGAAAAGCAGGGTGGGCGCCCCAAAGAGGTGGCAGTAGGAGCTGAACTCACGTTGCTCTTGGCTACCAAGAAGGGGGAGGCTCCCTCTTCACAAGGAATCTCATAGAAAAGACAAGGGGTAACAGACAGAAGTTGTTCCTGGGAGATTCTATGACTCCAACAGGACTCCAGAGGAAAATGTTTCACTGGGGGAGCTATTAGACACTGGAGGGGTCTTCCCAGGGAAGTGGTGGATTCCACAGCCACAGACAGCGTGAAGGTTGAGCTTGACAGGGTGTGGGGCCAGCTCATTGGAACTCCATTCCTTTTGCTTAAAGATCCAGCCCGGATGATCCTTGGGGCCTCTCCCATCTTGGGCTACTGCACTGATGGCCTGTGGCAGCCAGAACGGCCACGCAGACGTGGGAAGGGATGCTGCCGAGGCTGGCGCTTGGAGCTGGCGTGCCTGGAAGCGATGGGTACCATCGCTCCTGGAAGATCAGTTACATCCCAGCACACATCAACCAGGACACACAGACCCGCCCGCTGCTGCAGCTCCAGGGCAACGCCTGCCTCTGGCACCTACCAGCTCCACAAGCCAGGGTTCATCCACCCCATTGTCTTCACCCTTGCAGAGACGCCAAGCCTTGAGCACTCTCCTGCACTCGGCTTGTAGCCCACGTGCGAGTCCAGCCAGCCAATTAAAAATTCATTTTATAATTAAATTAGCTTTAAAGGATCAGCTGCTCCGGTCAAACCTTCCCCTCGCCCCCAGCACACACCTGACCCACACCAATGATGCTCAGAGCCACAGCACGAGCCAGGCACAGAGAGGGCAACGCTAACGGTGTCAACACCGGCAACTGCCAGGTGTAAAACATCAACCCAGACCAGGAGGTGCCTTCCAGCAGCCCCCTTGTGCCAGGCTGGACCATCCCACTGGCCCCTGTTCCAGGGCTAAGCTGTAGATGGCTGCTTGTTCAGCAGCCCTGTAGCTGGCAGAGGAAGGGGGTTAAACCAGCAGAGCATCCCAGTGTTCTGCAGTTCTGAAGGTGCACGGATTGGGGTGGACAAGCTGGAGGCTGTCCAAGAGCCACAGCCCTGTCTGGCTGCAGCCTGGCTTACGGGAACTGCGCCGTCACCCTGCGCTTCAGTCACAACGAGGCCGCTTCGATTTGGCTCAGACAAGCAGAGCCAATGCAAGCCCTGGGCTGGCACCGCCTCGCGTCAGCTCACGTTCCCTCCACCAAACCCGGCGCCGCCGAACCGCCGTGGGCAAAGCTGACTAGCTCAGAGCTCTGGGGTCCCCCGTCCCCAGAAGCCCACGACAGAGGATGCTCAGGGGAAAGGGTTCTGCATGGCCCCAGCCCACCCTGACCCGACAGCAGGGCAGGCTCGGGCGCTCGCCCGGCGCGGTTCAATGCCACCACTGTGCTCCTCGCGGTGCCGGTGGCACAAGGACGGCCCCGCCGGATGGATCGCTCTTTGTGTGCGTGCCTGCACCAGGGTGACCCAGTAAACAGCTGAAGCAGAGAAAATGCAGGAACAATCCAGCGCAGGGAGGCAGCGAGGGGCTGACGGTGAAAGGATGGAGGAATAAATGCGAGGCTTTGTTCTCCGGCCGTGCCCCTCGCACCCAGCTCCCACCCCGGCCGCGATGACGTAGGGTTTCTCCATTTGCTGCCAGTGTGTTTCCCGGGCTGCCCAGCGCCGCCGTCCTGGCTGAACTCATCTCGTCCCAGCCTCCCCCACCGATGCCCCGCTGCTGTGGGTCGCAGTCCGTCCCCTTCGCTCCTGGGAAGGGCTGGGAGAGATTCTCCTCCTGGATGGTCCCCGCTGCTACTTGTTCTGCTCCCTGGGGTGCCCGTGAGAAGCTGGGAGGAGGCTGAGCTGGCACCTTTGCTCTGTAATCAAGAAGATCTCACCTCGGGAGCGTTACTGGAATAGGTGTCAAGCAGGCAGCCGGTGCCACGTGAGCAGAGAGAGGCAGGAGTCAACAAGCTGAAACCTGGGGGGTCTGTGAGCGGGGTGCTCAGTCAGCTGAGGCTGATTTCCACGGCTTAAATAACTGAGAGTTTAAGGTTAATTGGCACCTTTGGGGAGAAAACAAGGAAACCGAAAGAATCCAGCTGTTGTTGGATGCCCGAACACGCACACCAGGAGTGCCAGCTGCAGGTCTAGACCCTGGCCCTGCCCCGAGCGCTGGGTGTGCCGGATCCTGCGCGTCCAGGGGGTGCAGAGCGCTGCGGTAGGACACACAGGCAGCTGGGGTGGGGGGATCGAGTCCCTCCCTGGACTCCCAGCCCTGTGTTCACAGTGGTGGGTCCTGCTGCTGAGCATCAGCCAGAGCAGGACCTGCCAGCAGCCAACCCTCCATCGGGTGCTGCCCATGGAGACAGCAGCAGCTTCACGCAGGGCTGCTCCACCTTCCCACCCACCCCAATTCAGCACTGACTTTTGGGACCCAGTTGTCTCCCACCACTTAAGTCACAGCCCTTTTCCAGCAGGGGCTGATGGCAAACGAGCACCAGTGTCTGCAGCAGCGCTTCAGCATCCGCTCAGGGCGCTGGGACTTCAACCCAGAGCTGGGCCACCACAGGCAGTCCCAGACAAGGGTTCCCCCATGTTCCTAGAGCTCTTCCATGGCAGGTAAAACACCTCACAAGTCAGCCTGCTCCTCCTGGCTGCAGTGCCCTGGGGAGCCAGTACAGGCACGTCCCACCCCGACGCGTCTGTTCCTGCCACCCTGGCCTGTTCATCCCCTGGGGTCACACCTGTTCCCACTGATAACTGTTTGGGGGGACATACCCCAGGACACCCAAAAAGCTGACGTGCACCACGCAGGGCAGCACCAGTGCGAAGAGGGCAGACGTGCCCACCCTCCTTCCCAGCTCCTGTCCTTTGACATCGCCTGGACCACGACGGGTCAAACCCCTAAACATCCTCATCCTCCCAGAGCTGAGCTTTGCTGAGGAACACACCAAAATCCATGGGAATAAGGACACAGAGAGACGGACTTTGCGGGACACCCCCACCCCAAGAAGCACCTCAGGGAAGAAGTGTTCGTGCGTGATGCCACTGGCATGAGCCACAGCTGCGCTCTGAGTCACCCCCAGCAAGCTGCCAGGGAGGGACCAGCCTGGCCTGTCTTCATGCCAGTTCTCACTGTCGCAATCAGGACCAGCTCTAGCAAACCACCTTCTGTAGAAACCCACTAATCACTGGGACAGTCACCAGCAACGGGCACTGCCACCCCACTGCTCAGCACCAGGCCAAGGGGTCCTGACCAGCAGAACTGCAGCTGGGGCCAACCACAACACAACCACTTGCAAAGAAGCAGCAAGGTTTGGGGAACAGCTGCTCTACAGCGACAAAGCAAACCCAGTGTTAGATGTGGGGCTGGGGGATCTGGTTTGGGGGTGAACTTGTAGAGTAGGGTTGATGGTTGGACGCGATGACCCCAAGGGGTCTTTCCCAACCAGAATGATTTGATCATTGGCCTTGCTCTGAGTCTGGGCCACACAGCATGGAAGGAATCACAGAACATTAGGGACTGGAATGGACCTCAGAAGATGGTTGGACTTGATGATCATGAAGGTCTTTTCCAACCTGAGTCTATGAACAGGGTGACACCACCTCCTGCAGCTCATAGCCCGGCTCCTGCAGCTCAGCGGCTGCTCTGGGGCTCGCAGCCAGACCCCAGCAGGAGGAAGAGCCTTTCAGCCAGGTGTCTTTGAACAAAACCCCTGGGGTTTTGCCCCAAAGACCTCGCCAAGGTGCACACCTCCGTGTCCTGGCTTTCACCCCACCGGTCCCAGGCAGCATGTCCTCTGCCCAGCCTGGCTAAGTGATGGTTTCCTGCAGCTAGCTCCTGCTCTGCGAGGTGAACCCAACCCAAACCCATCACCTCACCGACAAAAACCGCCGGCTCGAGCGCAGAGCCAGGGGCAGGCTCTCGGCTTGTGAGTCTCCATGGAGACGCAACCGCTGCAAAGAGCGGGGAAAGGCTGCGAGGTCTTGCTCCATCACATGAAAAGAAGTTCTGCCAAGGCAGGGAGAGGAGCCCTTTGAAGTGCAGGTTTCCACACAGGCCCTGGGCTCAGCTGCTGTTTGTTCAAGTGCGGTTCAGCAGAAAGAAACGCCGCTCTAAAAATAATGCCTCAGCATTCCGCGCGAAGTCTCCTCCGATGAGTTTCCTCTCCAATCTGCTCTGTTTGCAAGTTAAGGCAACTCTTTTTTTTTCCCCTCCCCTGCCAGCTCCGAGGTCTCAGCTGGTGCTTTCCCCATCCCAGCATGGACCCACTGAAATACCGACGGGGCAACGGAAACAAACCCGCTGCCACCAGGCTACGCGAGTGGAACGGGCCACACATGGCCTCTGCCCGTGCTTCATCTCCACTGACAGGCAGTTGTCACCTGGCTACTCTCAGGTACGTTGGAAACCTCGGCAGTTACGTAACGTAGAAGCTCTGCCCTATCAGCAGCACAGCCCCGGAACCAAACCCTGGAGAGATTATTTGCATAACATCATAAACCCCAAACACACTCAGGTTGGAGAGGGACAGAGGTTGCAGGTGCTGCAGGGTCGCTACGTGGCTGTGTCACAGGAGACCATCGCTCGCCTGCTGCTGCCCACAGCGATTCAGGAAAGGACTTTCCTCTGGGAGAGCCCTTCCCAGGTGTTAGGAGAACAAGAGGTCCTTCCACAAAGCCCTTCTGCAAGCATGAGATCACAGGTGAGCAAAGCTGCTGCTGTGCCAGCCCTGCTGGGTGTGCCCAGAGCTGGTCCAGCTTCTGCTGCCTTGCCTCTGCTCCCATCCCCTCCCCAGCTGCCCTGGCACCAACCCCAGAGAGGCCGGGGTCACTTCACGCTCAGGAGCAAAGTCCAAAATACATCTTCATTAGATGGATTAGTCCAAATACATCTTCATTAGAGCAACAAGAGCTGGCGGGGCTGGGTCTGCTGTGATGTCTCATGTGGAGACAAGAGCCAGACAAACGGACAACTGAAGGAGCCAAACAGCTCCCTCCTGCCAGTTCTCCCGGGCAGTCACCATCCATTTGCATTGGATGCTTGACAGTTCTCCCCGTGCACTCGGTCCCACCTCAGAGCCCTCATGCCAGCCTCCCCTGTCAACCCACAGATACTTCTCTGTGTGTGGAATGAAGGTTCCACAGACCCCACAGCAACCAGCACCCGTTTGGGACTGGCCAGGGGTGCTGGGTCTAACCCAGCCCCACACACAGGAGAAAACAACGGATATGACGAAGGGCAGTGGAGACAAGGGGGAGCAGAGGAGGTTCTACAGATAAAGAAAAGCTTTTTCACTGTGAGGGTGACACAGCCCTGGAACAGGCTGCCCAGGGCAGGTTGTGGAGTCTCCTGCTCTGGAGATGTTCAAAACCAGCCTGGACTCTTGCTGTGTGCCCTGATCTAGGGCATCCTGCTCTGGTGAGGAGGTTGGACTGGACGATCTTTTGAGGTCCCTCCCAAGCCCTCACATTCTATGATTGATCTGTGGAGGGTATGAGCTCAACAGCTCAACTGTTCCTCCCCAAGGCCCAAGCGATGCTTCAAAATCCTGACCCCCCTCACTCAGACCCCACAAGGACCACTCCACCCCAGAGCAATGCACAAACCCTGCCCCGCCGTGAGCTGCTCCGGAGCCCCCCGGGCCCCCCGCCAGCAGCCCGGGCAGCTTTGTATCCCAATCCCGCTCCTTAGCAACCACATTTTTCTCCCTCCTCTCGCTGGGTCCGTGGGAGATGGAGAAATATTTGCGAGCTGAAGCAGCCCTGCAGCAAGTCATATATTTAAATAACAGGAACACGTCCGCTCCTCGCAAAGCCGGGCGCTAGGCAGCTCTGGAGATAACGGCGAAGCAGCAGGGGATGCCCAGCCTTTAAATGTGCTCTAGGGTCACCTAAACACACCCCCTGCTCCCCCAGCTGCACAACCCCGGCGGACGTAGGGGCCAGCAATTAAAGCCAGAAAGAGTGATGGAGGAGCTGCTCATGATGAAGCCTTTCCGGTGGCTGGAGCTCCTCAGGTGGCCCTGAGCTAGCCACGCTCTGGCCCTTATGTAGGGTGGTCACAGGGCTTCGAACATCAGCGATTGGAAGGGACCTTGAAAGATCATCTAGTCCAATCCTTCTGCCAGAGCCCTGGTCACAGAATCATTCAGGTTGGAAAAGACCCTCGAGATGATCGAGTCCAACCATCAACCCCACTCTACAAGTTCACCCCTAAACCAGATCCCCCAACACTCCATCTAAAGTGTCTTTTAAACTCATCCAGGGATCGGGACTCCACCACCACCCCGAGGGAAGCCAAGGCACGGGGGTGGCCTGTAGAAGCGGGGGACAGCTTGCCCACCCAGCCTGTGTACACTAAGATTTCAGCCTCCAGAGCTGCCAGCCTAAATTTGCTAAAACCCTCAGTGAGATCCCAGTACTGGAGGGGTTCCCACCCCTGTGGAAACGTGGCGCAGCAGCCTCCGAGAAACACAATCCTTGGAGCCACATGTGTAGAGACCTCTCTGCGACTTCTCTCCAACCGTATCAAACGAGAACTAAAAATTCCCTCCCACCCTGCAGCAGCCACCAGCAACCAGCATCTCTCAGCCTGGCCCCAGCCTCACCCCCGGCCCCAAAGCTTTCTGGAAGGGAGCCAGAAGGTAGAGCCCCGTCCAAGAACTACCAGCAGATGATGCTCATCTGGCAGATTGCAAGGGGCATATCGGGTTGTGCCTGGGGGAGGAGAGCAGGCTGGGAGAGAGGGATCTGCTTCCAAAGGCATCAAGAAGCTGAAAGAAAATGGCTTTTAAGAGCTATCCGTGCCCCTCCCTCGCAAGAACAAGCACTGACCTCCAAGGCATCTGGGCCGAGCAATTCACCGTTTTCAAGGGTGCTTTTGGCAACTGAAAAGTCTCCTAATTGTTCACAAAACGACTGAGAGCCACCACAGGGAGGGCAGGAGCTTTTTTGAGATGTGTCACCCCAACCACTCGTCTAGAGGCTGGGCTGCGAAAGTTTCGGTCTGTGTCAGCTGCAGGGGGGTTCCTGGGCCACTTCCCCAGCAAGGACCAGGAGAAGGACCACCGAATTCACTCCGTGCCTGCTGCTGGGCAGGAAGGATTGCCATTCACTGGCGTGGGATGGACTGGGAAGGGAGAAGTCGGGGCAGGAGGTTCTGCAAAGCTGCTGTCGATCCCTGGCTTGAGACGGTTTACATTTTCCATCCCCCGTGGTTAGAATCACAGCGAGAGCACTCGGCAACCCGTGGCCAGGAGACCTCGAGCAGGACCTCGGAGCGATGCCTGGCTGATCGATACCGTTGCTGGGAGATGCAGGCAAAGGTCTGCCCTGCTGACATCCGCAGGGGCTCGGCTGAGCAGCAGAAAGCAAGACCCGCATTCCCTGCAACCTGCCCAGCAGCTTTCCAGGGACCTTCTATTCCCCGTGGGACCAGACTGCCCACCCCATAAGCTGGCACCGCTCTGCTGAAACCAGCTGCCCCAGCACGGGGAGCACCCGGGCAGCAGAGCTGCAGGAGGATGGACTGGGCTCAGCAAAACACTCGCTGGTCCCCAGGGGTTTCCTTATGCAAACAATCTGCCTTCCTCTCGCAGCATAACTCTACCCCGGGACTAGAACCACACCAGGACAGTTGTCACAACACTGACAGCTCTTCTCCTCCTTTCCTTTGCCCGGCTGTGCTCTGCGATGCCGGGTCCAGTGAGCAATGTGGAGGCCATCTGGGATCCCAGCAGAGCAGCTCGGGAAGCAGTGGGTCACACACATCACTCCAGGAGGCAGCTTTCTCTGCCGCCTCTTACAAATGGATGGCGCAGAGCAAGGAGGAATAGGTCTGCCAGTTGTTTGGGTCAAGGAGAGCCCAAGCGATCGGACGTTTAAAACCCTCCTGGACGTGTTCCTGTGCGACTTGGTCTAGGGGGTCCCGCTGTGGCAGGGGGATTGGACTGGATCTTTCGAGGTCCCTTCCAATCCCTAATGTTCTTTGTGGGGACTGTGCTCTGACCATTACACAGCACAGACCCATGAACATTCCAGAGCAGAGAACTGGGCAAAGACACCTTCAGAGGAGGCCTGGTGGGCAGGCAGTGCTCTCTGCTGTGGCTCAGGACCACACAAAGCTGCCCCCAGCCCCGCTCACTTTGCCTTAGCAGCCCCCCGTTGCCCCAGATGCTGCCAAACCCTCCACGGAGCTCCAGAACCTCCTCGAGTTGGGGTGCAGAGGGGGTGGTTTGCAGATGCCAGGAGGCCTCTCCCCTGGGCTCAGAGCTGTGTCACCCCCTCTTTTCCTCCTCAGTCCTCTTTGCTCTCTCTGCCAAAGCGCGGCCCCTCGGTCTCCGGAGTGCGGCCGGAGAGGCTGGACTTCCTGCCAGGCATAACACGAACCAGATGATGTTCTGCAAACAATGTCAGTCCGCCCACCCCCGGGAGAGAGAAGCAGGGAGGAGAAAAAGGGGAAAATAAACTGGATGGATGGAGCTTTCATGAACTCTCAGCAGAGCTGATGAGCCCCTGCCACCAGGCCGGGGGTGAACCGGTACAGCTGGGAGCCCGAGATAATCCCTTCCCATCCACAGCTGACCAACACTTCCCATCGCAGGTTGTGGGGAAGGTGGTTTAGCGCTGGGAGAAGGAGCCACGACCCCCTGGAAAGCTGGCTGCCCTCCCCGGATATCTGCACAGTAACCCCAAAAGGGTTTTAGTGGTGCTTCCCCCTCCCTTCTCTAGCGGGAAGCATCCAGAGCGGGGAAGCACATCTGCAGCTGGCTCTAAATCCCAGCAAAGCCAGACTCGCTGACCCTCGCTGAGATTAACCCCTGCAGCACCAGCCCGCAGGGCTTGGTCCCTGCAGTGAAAGCACCCCTGAACGCCCCTGCAGCCAAGGCACCTCCTGCACCCAATCAATGACATTCCGGGCACTCCACACATTGCTAAGGAAAACGGCCCCGCTCTGACTCAGACGATTTCGGGTGCCTCCACACCCCATTATCACCAACAAAACACCGAGGGGCTGAGACCTCCTGGGGACCAGTCTGGCTCGGAACCGCCCGAAGGCGACTGTGAAACAGCACAAATATTTTCGCATCCTCCAGCAAAGTCCTTCCCGATGCCTCTAACCTTCCCAGAGGGCACCTCTGAGTCCGGATGAGCCCCGAAGCCTTCCCAGAGCAGCTCAGATCTGAGCAGAGGCTCGAGGCGGATATTAACCCCCCACACACACACGCCGGTGCCCCCTTCCCTGTTGTCTCAGGGCAGCATCTCTGGTTCCCCGCCCCCCCCCAGCACAACAACACGCGGCAAAAATAAACCCCAGTTTTGGGGGTGTGTGGGGGCTGCTTTTATGAAAGAAAATGATAAAAAAACCTGGAACTCACTGCCCACAGGCTTCCCGGCTCCGACCACGCTGCCAGCGAGCTGGAGGAGCCCCAGGCCAGCGCGGGGTGCGCGCTGGGACTCCCACTCTGNGAAGCTCCGCAGGGGTCGGGAGAGCCGCAGCCAGGAGCCGCAGGAGCGGAGCCGCACCGGGAACCCGCAGCCGCCCCCGCGCAGCTCCGCCCGATGGGGCCGGGACGGAGCCGGGCGAAGCTGCAAAACCAGGCGCTGGATTTCCGCCCGCCCCTGGGGGGCGGCCCGGCTCGGCTCGGCCCCGGCCCCC
>VXBP01003652.1:1267182-1300453 GCA_013400115.1 Rhinopomastus cyanomelas
GTGCCCCCTTCCCTGTTGTCTCAGGGCAGCCTCCCCGGTTCCCCCCCCCCCCCCAGCACAACAACACGCGGCAAAAATAAACCCCAGTTTTGGGGGTGTGTGGGGGCTGCTTTTATGAAAGAAAATGATAAAAAAACCTGGAACTCACTGCCCACAGGCTTCCCGGCTCCGACCACGCTGCCAGCGAGCTGGAGGAGCCCCAGGCCAGCGCGGGGTGCGCGCTGGGACTCCCACTCTGCAGCGAGCTGAGCCCCTCCAAACTCATCGCATCGGTGACCGCCCCCCAGTCCCACCCCACCGCTCCCCAGCCCTCGCTCACCTCCAGCGGCGGCAGGTCGGGGTCGAGCTGCGTGAAGCTGTGCAGCACCACGGGGCTGCTCTCGCCGGCCACCTCCAGCCTCACACCGCCCCAGAGGCTCCGCGCCCGCCGGCAGCCCTCGAACATCTTCTCGGGGGCGGGCGGTNGGGGGTGAGCACCGGGGTTTAACTGGGGTGGGAGCCGCACAGGTGAGAGGATCCTGATCAAACACATCTGGGTCTGGGGTTCACTCACGCAAAGAAAGGAAAAGTATTAAGCACCCCCCATACCAATAAATAATAAATAAAATAGAATAGAATAAAAGAAAGTAAAATGAAGATAAAGTTAAATAAAGCCAAATAAAAGAAAAAGAAAGCAAAATAAAGTAAAAGACAGTAAAATGAAGATAAAATAAAGATAAATAAAATAAATTACAATAAAGCAAAATAAGATATAATAAAGTAAAAAATAAAATAAAATAAAGTAAAATAAAATAAAATAAAGTATTAATCCAAGTGCCTGACCACTTACAGAGGGTGGTTTTGTCCAAACAGATGAGTTTTATCCCACCACATGAGCTCAGCCTTGGGCAACAGTGCCCTGTGTGTGTTCTGAGCTCTGCCTGGCCCCTCACACCCCACAGCTGGGCTTTAGGGGTGACCCGGTCACAGCCCTGCAGGGGCAGCTGGCAGTGACCCCCCCGGGAGATGAGGAGATGTGGCCCAGACCCTGCAGTGAGACAGATCAGGGGCTGACCTCTTCCCAGTGCCAAGCACAGGAGGGAGTGGGGACCAGGGCACCCACTCATTGCCTGGCAGGCACTCAGGGGAAGAGAAAAGGGCGTGGGGGACTGTAGGGCTGCAGCTCCAGCTCTGAAGAGGCCCTGAGCCCCCAAGATGATGCTGAAACCCCGTAACACAGTTTGGTCTTCACAGGGTGCAGCTGCTTGTCGCCCATCCTCACCCTGCACTGAGCACAGGGTGGGTTTGCCCTCCCAGGGTGCTTCCCCGGTGCCCTCCTGACACGCTGCAGATAAAGTCTATCGCAGAGGGCCAGGCAGTCGCTGCTGACACCACGAAACCCAGGCTGTTACGCCTCTGCTCTCTCCGCAGCTGAAATAACATCACCCTCCCCGGGCCCTCCAGCCCCACGGCTTTATTTCCAGGAGAACACGGAGCCAAGGCACACACACACACACACATCCAGCTCTGCCCAGGGCACCAGCTGCTCCTGCCTGGGCAGGAAAGGATTAATAAAGCTGCCGAGGATGAGATAACTTCGAACTTGAAAGTTTACCAGGCAGGAGGATGAGCGAGGACAATGTGTGCTATTGTCCTGCTTATCTGGAGCTGCAAAGGGTCAAGGGGACTTCCAGGGACACCCTGGGAAAGGAGACCCAGTGCTGCCTGAGGCAGCCCCACACCAACAGGACAGGGAGTTTAACGCTGTCCAGGCACAGGGGTGCAGCCTCCATCCCTGGGGCTGGGTCACCAGAGCTATCTCCGCTGCAGAAGGGACGCGACGATGCTCGTGCAGAGGTGTCCTCAGACCCACAGCAGGGGTATTGGACTGGATGATCTTTCGAGGTCCCTTCCAGTCCCTAATGTTCTGTGACTCTGTGGTGTGGAAACTGGGCAATGCTGTGAGATGGGCTGTGAAAGGAGACTGATGCTGCACACACAGGAATGAAGCCAGCGACCAGCTCTCTCACGAACAATCGCTGCTGTCTCATGCTCTGCTGGGCACCACAGAATCACAGAACGTTAGGGATTGGAAGGGACCTCGAAAGATCAGCTGGTCCAATCTCCCTGTCACAGCAGGATCTCCTAGATCCAGTCACACAGGAACACATCCAGGCGGGTTTTACGTATCTCCAGTGAAGGAGAGTCCACAAACCCCATGGGCAGCCCCTTCCAGTGCTCTGTCACCCTCACTGGGAAGAAGGTCCTTCTCAGAGTGATGTGGAACCTCGTCTGTTCCAGCTCACACCCATTGCCCTCTGTCCTATCACTGGGTGCCCTCAGCAGAGCCTGGCTCCATCCTCCTGACACCCACTTTTCCATATTTACAAACATGAATGAGGTCACCCCTCAGTCTCTGTTTCTCCAAGCTCAAGAGCCCCAGCTCCCTCAGCCTTTCCTCATCAAGGAGATGCTCCCCTCCCTCCATCATCTTGGTGGCTCTGCACTGGACTTCCCAGCAGTTCACACAGAACATGAGGGATTGGAAGGGACCTTGAAAGATCATCTAGTCCAATCCCTCTGCCAGAGCAGGATCCCCTAGACCAAGTTGCCCAGGAACATATCAGTTCTGTGTCCTTCTGCAACTGAGGGGCCCAGAACTGGACACAACATCCCAGATGTGGTCTCGCCAGCTTACAGCCCACCAGGAGAAGGGCTCGAGCGCCAGCACTGACTGACAGCACTACTCATTTTCAGTCAGCACAACCCTCCCCAGCCCTCCAGCCCCGCCTGACCTCTGCGGAAAGATGCAGCTCTGTTTGATGGGCAATTTTCACCGGTCCCTTGGTTGACCACTAAAGAGGGTTTCAGGGGAAAAACACTTCTGATAATGGCTAATAAATAATATAAGGCAGGAAGGCAACTGCGGGGGTTTAAAAATAGCCAGGCGGTTTCCTTTCTCCTCTCCTGGGAACCTTCTGGGTCTGAAAAGCAAAACACTCCAAGCGGGGTCAGGAGCCCACGTTCAGGATGTTTGCTCAGAGTCGTGAACCCCAAACACTCTGCCATCAGGGGTCGGGCTCTTGGAAAGCCCAAGATTCAAAACAAATAACTTCTCAGGGCTTCTGATCAGCCCTGAGAGCCCAAAGGGACCTCGCAGGGTCACACCCTCAGGTGTCTCCCCGACATCTCCCTGAGCCTAGGAACCCTCTGAAGATGCAAACGTTGTGCGTGCAGGCGGCTCCAGGAGCTGGGGACTGAAGAGAGTGACCACGGCCACTGAGTGACTCATGAAAAGGTAAATGCAAATATCATCTGACACTTGGCAAACCCAGCAGCACAACACACCGAGCATTTTGCATCCACGTCAGCTCGTCAGCGTCCCAGTGGCCCCAGCAGGAGCAGAGCCGGGCGCCGGCACCGGGTGCTGCGGGACACCCCCCACTTCGGTTCTCTCCACCGCTCCGCAGTGAGCGCTGGGCTGGGTTGCCAAACCCAGACGGCAGCCACCGCAGCACCTCCAGAGCCCACAGCTCTGCCCCTGTGCCGCAGCCTCCCCTGCGCAGAGCGAGGCTTTTGCAGACGCGAAGCCAGTTTCCTGGTTTAGCTGGAACCTTCCAGACTGGCTGATGCAGAGCCTGGTTTGTTTCTTACCAGCAGGCTCAGCGTGGACCCCCAGCTGGCTCTCCCTGGCACGTACAGGCTCGTACACGTGGCCTCGGAGCATCCTCCTCGGCTCCGTCCTCCCAGCGACTGTCCTCCTTTGCTTTCATCTCACTGCTCCACTTCGAGGAGGGCTTCCCAGAGTATTTCCTGCAGGACAACCCTGGTGCTGACCCACTTCCCTGCTCCATATTACTGGGGCTTCTTTCTTCCATGGGCTGAACAAGGGAAGCTGCTCACCCCAAAGCATCACTTGGGAACACTCACAGGGGTTGCTGCCTCCTGCATGGCAACAGGTTGCCTGCAAAGCTGTCAGTGCTTCCTCCATGGTCCCAGGGCTCCTGCCATGACCTCAGTGCTCCTGCCATGGCCCCAGAGTTCCTGTCATGGCCCCAAGGCTCCTACCATGGCCCCAGAGCTCCTGCCATGACCTCAGTGCTCCTGCCATGGCCCCAGGGCTCCTCCTGCCATGGCCCTAAGGCTCCTGCTGTGGCCCCAGTGCTCCTGCCATGGCCCCAGGGCACACACTGGCACCACCTGGCAATCCCCAAACTGTCTGTAAGCCTTGGTGATCCTCCAGCGGGACAAGTCCTGGAGAACTGAGAAAAGCTGGTTGCCCACAGAAGGCAAGAATCAGCCCCAGCAGCCTCCAGCCAAGCCCCTCTCGAGCATCACACAGCACCAGCTGTCCCACAGGCGAGTGAACTGGGACCCAAACCAGCAGCCTCTGCTGGGACCCAGGCTGTTTTATGTGGGAGAGGCAGCACCATCCAGCCTCTGGCCCCAGCGCTCCAGGACCATGGAGTAAATCCCTGCGGTCCTCTGCGTCCGGCCGCCCGCCGTGAAATGGAGCCGATAGCACTTCCTCCTATTGTAGGGGCTGGGGAAGCCCTTCCCGACGCTGATGCCGGTCGCAGGGCACTTTGAGGGGGAAAACTCTGCCGACAGTAAGGGCTCCTCAGCTGAAGTTGGAATGTTTGTCTCGCTGAGCCCTAAACCAAAACCTCTGGGACCTTCAGGTTTTAATTTGAAAGACTTTCCACAGCCCAGGGTCAGCTGGAAGGTGATTTTATAAGAAACAATAATAATAATAATAACAATAGCAACTCAATTTTTTTAAATTATTAAAACTAGTTCCATCTTTTCCACTTCAGGACCCCAAACTCCCGCTCTGAGCTGGGGCAGGAAGACAGCCCAACGTCCCCGCTCTGCTCAGGGCTACCATACAACAGGTATTGGAGCGGTTGATCCCACAACTCGGGGGCCAGCAGGTCACTGCCAGCCCTCAGCCCCTCACAGACCCAGTCCTCGCTCGCAAAGAGCATCAGTGCCCCTGTTTAATGGGGTTTGAGGGGTGAGCCACACACTGCTGGCCATGGCTTATGGCCAGCAGGGATTTTAGGACTCAGCCGAGTGTTTCAGACCCAGGGCAGCTGGATCGCTCACTCTGCTTCCAGGTGCTGGGTGTTTCAGCTCTTTGTGCTGGCAGGGATGAAGGCTGACCAGGGCTCTCCTGCACTTTGCACCCCCTCTGCCAGTGGCACCTGTTCTCCAGCCACAACTCCCCTCCTCCTCTCCGTGGCCCCCCGTGGGCAGCTCCCAATTAAGCGGCGGGTTAATTCAGGAGTGCAGCTCTCCTCCGGCCTCTCTGCGGCACGGCAAGCATCTAATGCAGCCAGGCAAGCTCCTAATTATTATCAGCCCCTAGCAGAGGAAGCAGAGCAAACCCAGGGGCAATCAGGATCCAAAACTCTCCCTCCAGCTCTTCTGTGTCTCATTTCCTGCAGCCCCTGTGCACAGCTGGGCTGCAGCATCTCCTGCGGAGAGTGCAGGCTGCTGGAGCTCGGTGATGGAGATGCAATTATGCCACCAGCCTTGGAGCTTGCAGCAGTATTTCTCCCCAGTGGTACTTGTGATACCCTCTGCTTGGCCACAGTGTTTCACAGAATGATTGAGGCTGGAAAAACCCCTCTGAGCTCATCCAGGACATGACCCCATGGGCCAGACCAAGTCACTAAGTGCCACTGCCAGGCTCTCCTCCAACACCTCCAGCGATGAGGACTGCACCACTGCCCTGGGCAGTCCAGTCCAGGCTCTGAGCATCCTTTCAATGAGGAAGGGCTTCCTAACATCCAGCCTAACCCTCCCCTGGCAGCTTCAGGCTCAGGAAGGTTTGGGCATCTTCCACGAGGGCGCCAAGCGACAGCACAATCCCTTGTTTGTCAGGCCTGCCACCCTCTAGAAGCTCAGCAGAACGAGGCCAACCCGGGTGCTGGGAGGGAGCTGAGCCACTTCCTAAGAAACAGCTGGTGGGTGCCAGCACTGCTGGGGAGAGGAACCTCCGCTCCTCTGCAACTGCTCAGAGAACAGAAAATACTCAGAAACACAAGAGGCAAAGTCCCCCAGCCCTGCTGTCCCAGGCAACGCAGCAGGCAGTGAGAGAGACAGGAGAGTGGCTTCACTCGAGTTCTTCTCCCACTGGCTCTCCTCCTGGGCTAGGAGGTAGGGAGAGCATCACCCCAGCGCTCTGCCAGCACTATGGGGCATCACAGGGTGCCTGCACTTGTGTTAGAGCACTTGGGCCGTGCCCACACGGCCGGTTCTCCCTGGGGACAGGGGTGCAGGTTTGCACCTGCGTGACAGCCCTGAGTGATGGAAACACCGCCCCAGCACGCTCGGGCTCAGCTCCTCCAGCCTGCACAACACTCTCCCACCACTGGCACGACAGGTCTGAACACACTCAGGGAGGGAACGAGGCCATGAAGCTGCTGGGAGCAGGACACAGAGCTGACAGGTTGCACAATGTTGAGTTATAGCCAAAGCTCAGTCTAAACCGTGCGACCAGACAGGCTGCAGGATGCTGGGCTGCAGAGCTGCAGGAAGCAAAATAAACCTGACCCATGGGTAGCCCAGCTTTAGCCCAGCACAGGAACAAGGCAGAAGAGATTTAAACCACAGAATCACAGAACATTAGGGGCTGGAAGGGACCTTGAAAAATCATCCAGTCCAATCCCCCTGACACAGCAGGATCCTCTAGATCCAATCGCACAGGAACACATCCATGTGGGTTTTACATGTCTCCACAATGCCCCTGGGAAGCCCCTTCCAGGGCTCTGTCACCCTCACTGGGAAGAAGGTCCTTCTTGTATTGATGTGGAACCTCCTGTGTTCCAGCTCACACCCACTGCCCCTTGTCCTATCATTAGATGACACTGAGCAGAGCCTGGCTCCGTCCTCCTGACACCCACCCTTCACATATTTATAGACATTCATGGGGTGACCCCTCAGTCTCCTCCTTTCCAAGCTGAAGAGACCCATCTCCCCCAGCCTTTCCTCATCGGGGAGATGCTCCCCTCCCTTCATCATCTCTGTGTCTCTGCACTGGACTCTCTCCAGCAGCTCCGTGTCCTTCTGGAACAGAGGAGCCCAGAACTGGACACGAGATTCCAGCTGTGGTCTCCCCAGGGCAGAGCAGAGGGGGAGGAGAACCTCTCTTGATCTGCTAATCACCCTGCTTCTGATCCACCTCAGGATGCCGTTTGCCTTCTTGGCCACAAGGACTCATTGCTGGCTCCTGGTCATCCTCCTGGCCACCAGGTCCTCCAGGTCCCTTTCTCCTACACTGCCCTCCAACAGGTCCAGACCCTGGAGACTAGAGAGGCAGCCCTCAGGTGAGCCACACACATCGTGTTAGCACCACGAGTAAGTGACGGAGGTTCCTCAAAACAAGAAATGCAGCTCCACAGGATCACAGCCTCCTCACGGGGCCGTGGAAAAGGATGTTCCAGCAACGGTCCTGTATCTCCTTCGGCGGCGCAAACGTCAGGGGAAGCATCCGTCAAAGGCTGGACGTGCCGGAAGAGCCGCAGGAAGGCTGACTTGATCTGAAGTGAGGAGTGAAACCTTGGAGCCGGGCTCCGGCGGAGCGAGGAGCCGATGTGATTGAACGTGAGCAGCCAAGAGAGGAGCCAGAGGGCCCGGAGCAGCCTGGGACGAGGGACAGGAGCTGCAGGAGGAGCGGGGCGGGAGAGACACCCAGCAGCTGGAGCAGCCGCCAGCGCACCGCGGGGAGAGGGGTGCTCGCCGACACGGCGTGACCCTCGCCCAAGCCATTGGGGCCGAGATCTGGGCTGGGACACAGGGAGCCGGGCACGGAGACCACTCGGCTTGAACTGCTGGAGCCCACGCTTAGCGGTGCCGGCCACATGAGAGCCCGGAAAAGGGGCTGGAAAGTTTTCATAGCCCAGCCCTGGCATCGCAGAGACCAAACAGTCGGGTGGCTGAGAGTCCGTAAAGACTTGTAAGAAGCCGCTCAGTAGCCCCAGGTATTGTTAGAGCCCCGAGACAGAGGACGTCGCACGCTAAACCGCCACGTTCAAAGGTTTCCGCTCCCACATTGTTTGAGATGGGGGGTGGAAGTTATCCCGGTGCCTCTCTCCAAACTCTTTGTATCGTGGGGTTCCCGGCCGGCGGTGGCCAAGGGCCAGGCCCATCTCCCGGTTCCAGCGGCACAGCCTGGGCGAGCGGTGCTGAGTCACACTGTGGCTGGGACCCTCCCGACCTTCCACCTCTGGGGCCGTGATTGATGTTGTTTTTCCTTCAAGTCCTGGCTCCAGGAACCACATCAGGCACCGGAGAACCTCAGCTGTCACGACAACAGAAAGGTCGTCCTGCGAGCGCTCCTGCTGTTCCTGCTGTTCCCTGACGTGGTTCTGCCACCCTCACCCTGAAGAAGTTCCTTCTCATATTGACGGAGAGGAGATTCCAGCTGTGGTCTCCCCAGGGTAGAGGAGAGGGGGAGAAGAACCTCTCTTGATCTGCTAACCACCCCCATTCTGATCCACCCCAGGTGTATTTATGCTGAATCCATCAGCCCTGCGTGCTCAGCCAGGTTTGGGTGAAGCAGGCTAGTGGGTTCAGAAGGTATCTGGGGAGAGAGGACGTGGGCAAGCAGACACTGGGGCAGCAGTAGCCTGATTTGGGTAGGAAATTTGATTCTAAGGCTTCTCCCTGTGATCAAGGGGGTAGAACACAGCTAGAAAACACGAGCTTCAGCAGGAAGGTCAGGGAGCTGAGCGCAGGGCAACGAGCTGCTCCCCAAGGGTCTCCTCCAGCTTCAAGGAGGCAGCATCCTGCCCTCAGTGAGTTGGTCCCTCTTTTGCTCTCTCAGTGCAGAAGGCAGAGGCTGCTGCATCCATCCCTGAGCAGCAGCCGACATCACTGCAGGTCAGCTCACAGCGACTTTTATTTGCGCATCGAGGGTCGATCACCCACTGCCGGTGGTGCTGGTCAGGAGCAGCGTCAGCGCTTCCATCGCATGTTGGGGTGCAGCAGCAGGCAGGTGCATGGGGCACCCCCCGAGTCATCCTTCTGCTAAAGCCCTGCAGAGCTTCTCTTTCCCCCTGTTCTCCCCAGCAGAGATCCAGCAGCTTTTGCAAAGCTCTTCTCCAGCAGCAAGAGGGCAGTGGGCACATGCAGCAACAGAGGGAAGCTGGGGTTTGTTGTAGGTCTGGGATGGAGCCACAGATAGGAGCCAGCACCCAGCCTTGGGCTGAGCCCAGAACACCAGGGGATGGGGATGGGCTGTGCCAGCTCCCCACCAGGGGCAAGGGCTGTGGGTGCAGAGGCAAGGAGCCCTGTGCAGTGGGAAAAGGTGGAGCTGCATCCCCAGAGCTGGTCCTCCTCCTCCTCCCCTGCGTTTCCCTCATCCTTCCACCAAGCAGAAAGGGAAATCCGGGATTTTCAGCTGCTCTTGACTCCCTCTTGCTCTGCACACAGCAGGGTGGGAAGGGATTAGTCTCTGTTTCCTGGCTCCAGACAGCTCCAAGGGCTGCCCAAGCGGGACCCCCACGGCCAGGGGCTCCCCGACCCACGACCGTGATGCCGCCAGACCCTGCACTGCGGTCACGGCTGTCTCCATCCCACCTCCCTCACCCACAGCACATCTCCCCAGTTGCGCCTCCCAGCTGCTCTGGCCCATCAGCCAGGGCTCTGGCACCACAAACCACATCTCCCCTCCTTCCTCACTCAGCTGTGGAAGGGCTGGGGAGGGCACAGCGCTGAAAGAACCCCAGAGTCTCAGAGCAAAGCACGCAGGACCCTAAAGGGAGAAGGGAAGGGTGAGCAGAAAGAGCTTCTTTTAAGGTGGGGAGTCTGGATGCCCAATGGGAGAGCTCCCCCCTCATCCGGGGCCACCACCAGCACCAGGGGCATCGCTCTGCATCTGTTTCCCTGTCACCAACATCCCAGCCAGGCACCGCCGAGGCGGTCGCACGGCTCATCCCAAGCGGCTCCGCAGTACCTCTGAGTCAAAGGGCTGCCCCTGCCAGCTGTCCCCTGGAGCTCACAGCCCCAGCACAAAGGCAGGTGGCAGCTGTCAGCAGGATGGGATCAGGGATTCCCCCCTCCCGGACTGTCAGAGGTGACCAGCCACCCAGTGCTGCCACAGCCCCAGCGTGAGCCCGGAGACGCCGGGAGAGGAGGGAGGACACAGGGCAGAGCAGATGAGTCTGCACATCAGATGACAAGCTCAGCCTCCCAAAGTAAACAGCTCTTGGGGTTCACAAAGTCAAGAGTCACTTCAAGGTCGAGGAAGTTCCTCACCATGGAGACGCCGAGGAAGACGAGCACCTGAGATGCTGCTCATGCCCAACATTCGTGTGGGGGTGCCGCTGGGGAGTCTCAGCCAGGGACCACCATTCCAGGGCACACACTGGCCAGCCAGCAACACTCCCGCTGGACCAGATCCCGGCCAAGAACCAGCACTGCTGGCCGGGACATCGCAGCGCTGTCCTGTGATGGGGCACCCATGTCCGTGGGACCTGCTGGGAGCCATCTCCTCGGGGCGGGATGGAGCCGATCCTTTCAGTAACCTGACACAGAACCAAGCCAGGCCCAGCCACACCAGCTCACAACAGGCAGAGCCAGCACCAAGCTGCATCTGGCCACCCTCTCTTAGCTGGGCTGTAGCTGTGACCACCTCGGAGGCACCAAGATGTGCTCCGACGCAAACCAGAGATGTTATTTCACAGAATCATCGAGGCTAGAAAAGACCTTCGAGATCATCAGGTCCAACTGTCTGCCCTACAAACCCCCAGTTAGTGCTGCTTTTATTGCACCAATAACCCCACTGGGGCAGCAGTGAGGGTTGGCTGGGTAACCCCTGTCCCTGCAGTGAGGGAGCAACCCATGAGCACCCAGGCACCTACAATCATCAGGATCTTAAAGATCATCAAGTCCAACCATCCACCCTGCAGCCCCCAACTGCTAACCCGGCTCCTCAAACACCCTGGCTGGCTGTTGGTCAAACCTCTCCAGGGATGGTGCCTCCACTCTGTCCCCAGGCAGCCTGTTCCAAGGCCTCCCCACTCTTTCTGGGAAGAAGCTTGTCCTCAGATCTAACCCGACCCTCCCCTGGCACAACCTGACCCCATTTCCTCTGGTCCTGTTACGAGTCCCTAGGGAGAAGAGGCCAACCCCTGCCTCCCTCCAACCTCCCTTCAGGTAGCTGTAGAGAGCAGTGAGGTCTCCCCTCAGCCTGGACATGTTCCTGTGCAACATGGTCTGGGGGATCCTGCGCTGGCAGGGGGGTTGGACTGGATGACCTTTGGAGGTCCCTTCCAGTCCCTAATGTTCTGTGATTGTCCAGGCTGCAGAGCCCCAGCTCCCTCAGCTTCTCCCCACCAGACCTGTTCTCCAGACCCTTGTGCCCCCCCCTGCACCAGCACGGCCAGCAGGGCACAGCCAGGCCCAGCTGTCTGCGGACAGGGCTCCTGGCAGGGTGGCTCCCCAGCACTGTTTGAATCCTGAGGTCAGCAGCAGAGCCCACCTGTGCTTGGAGAGGCTTCAACAAAACTGCTGCCTTGTGCACGGGGCCATGAACGCACCGGGAGCGTCAGGGGACCCGCCGAGGCCACGTGCCGGCTGCGGATCGGTGCCGAGAGCCCTGAGGCACGTCGGTGCTGGCTGGGGAGCAGCCCCCGTGTGCTGCTGCGAGGACATTCCAGCTGCACCACGGACGGCAGGAGCAGAGCTCGTGTCAGCAAGAAGCGGAGCCGCCCGCGGCCGCAGCCACACCTGAAGGCTGGCAGGGTCCAGCTGAAGGCATCTGACTGTGCAGCAAGCGCACGCAGGACGCTCCTCTGACTCAGTGCTGCTGATCCCAAGGCTCAGAGTTTGCTGCCGAGGCACTGGGGCGACTTCTGATGGAGTCCTGGGGTGGGAGATGCTGCAGCCACGCTCTGAGGTCACCCCGGTGGCTCTGACTGGGGTGCAACCTGTTTCCCCTGCGCCTGCAGCAAAGCAAGGGGCTGCTTTGATGAGAGCCTCATCCCTGGGCCAGTCCCACTGCAGGATGGGGCACGGGAAGCCAGGCTGAGGAGGACCAGTGCTGCACTGGGAGGCAGGAGACATCCAAACCTACTAAGGTGTGACCTCTGCTGAGGGAGGGCAGGAGAGCCAGCGCCAGAGCACCTCCGTGCTCTTGCAAAGAGCCTCAGTGGCCATCACAACCCGCCTCTGCTTGCCCGTAACGTGCCAAACCAGCCAGTAAACCGGACTGGCCTCATGCGAGCAGCACCAGCAGCCCTCCCGGCACAGCCCTGCGACAGCTGCTCCCACGGCCGCTGCTCTGAGCAGCCCCGGTGCGAAGAGACAGATGACAACAAATCGGGTCGACGGCTCCTCGCTGAACCAGCCCATCGGGAGGCAGCTGCTGCGCTGCCGAGCTGCCGTTCACCAGGGTGCCCAGCCCCGGGTGCAGGGATGGAGCCAACTAACCACCGGCAGCAGCACGTGGGCACCAGGACCCGGCTGTGCAGCTGCTCTCCGCAGTGCCCAGAGCCACGGGAAAAGGCTCTGCTGAGTTCGAGGGTCTGGGAAGCTCCTCCTGCCCTCCAATATGTGGGGAGCTAGTGCTGCTTCCACTGCACCAGGAGCCCCACTGGGGCAGCAGCGAGGGTGGGTTGGGTAACCCCTGTCCCTGTGGTGAGGGAGCAACCCATGAGCACCCAGGCACCTACAATCATCAGGATCTTAAAGATCATCAAGTCCAACCATCCACCCTGCAGCCCCCAACTGCTAACCCGGCTCCTCAAACACCCTGGCTGGCTGTTGGTTGAACCTCTCCAGGGATGGTGCCTCCACCCAGTCCATAGGCAGCCTGTTCCAAGGGCTCCCCACTCTTTCTGGGAAGAAGCGTTTCCTCAGATCCATCCCGACCCTCCCCTGGCTCAACCTGACTCATTTTCTCTGGTCCTATCGCTAGTTCCTAGGGAGAAGAGGCCAACCCCACCTCTCCTCCAACCTCCCTTCAGGTAGTTGCAGAGAGCAGTGAGGTCTCCCCTCAGCCCCCTCCTCATCAGCAACCCAGAGATGCCACTGGTGTGCCCAAGCCTGACCTGCTGGACACACAGAGACCGGGAACAGACACTTGGTGCGCACCATGCACCCCAAACCTGCAGACAGAGCACCCCAGCACCCTCAGGGAGGATGAGCCCCCAAGGCAGGCTGCAGCCCATGGAGCTGGCTGAGGCTCCCAAGCTACCACAGAACATTAGGGATTGGAAGGGACCTTGAAAGGTCATCTAGTCCAATCCCTTTGCCACAGCAGGACCACCAAGCCCCCCAGAGCACCACTGCGGGAGCAAGGGAAGCTGCTCCACATGGGCACACAAGGTGTGGGATGGGCTCAGGCCAGTGGGGCAGCTCCCAGGAAGCCTAAGGCTTGCCAGCAGGCTCCTGAGCTTCTGCCCTTACAGACAAGAATTGAGCCTGGGAGATGCTCTCCATAAGTTTTCTCACAGAAGGACAATTCAACCCGGGGTGGGGAAAGGTGAGCTCTGGCCAGGAGCAGGGATGGATTTGTCAGGCTTGACAGTGAGTGTGGTCAGGAAACAGCATCAGGGCTCGTTTCCAGCTCCTCCCTGCAGATAACATCTGCCCTACCCTGGCTGTGGAGAAGAAACAGCCTTTGATATCAACAGGGAGTCTGATTCACTGCAGGGCTGTTTGCAGGGATGGCTTCACTCCAGCGCCCAGCGCTGGGCTTCAGCCTCTGGTGGACACAGGAACCGCCTGCTCAGCCCCTCCAGGCTCTGGGTTACAGCCTGGAGAAGCCAAGGGTGAGAGCCGCGGTGGAACAGGCTGGCTGAGCCGCACTGGGGGAGCAGAGGGATGCTGCTGGGGCTGCAGGAGGTGGGGAGGGTCTCTGTCCTGGCAGGGCTCAGCTGCCAGCAAGTGCTTGCCCGTGGGATGAGAGGTTCTCATAGAATCATTAAGGTTGGAAGAGACCCACAAGATCACCCAGTCCAACCACCAACACGACCCTACTCTGCCCACCAAACCCTGTCCTCAGGGCCACATCTACTCCTTGTTTGAACCCCTCCAGGGACTCCAGCTCCCCACCTCCCTGGGCAGCCTGTTCCAACCCCTGACCCCTCTGTCAGGGAAGAGACTGTTCCTGATGCCCAGCCTAACCCTCCCCTGGCACCACTGGAGACCCTTGCCTCTTGTTCTATCACTGTTGACTTGGGAGAAGAGACCAACCTCTGGCTCTCTCCACCCTCCTCTCAGGCAGCTATAAGGAGCAACGACATCTCCTCTCAACCTCTTCTCCTCCAGTTTTCACCCCCTGCAACCCCCTGCTGCTTACCAGCTCACCCCATAGCTCCTGGGATGGGGCTGAGCCCCACTGACCCAGCACAGCACCAGGTCAGCACCCAGCACTGACCCACCACCTGCCTCCCAGCCCCGAGGGACACGTGAGGGACTGAATCCCACCGACCCAGCAGCTCCCTCCACCCCTTGGTGAGTGGGAAGCAGCGCCCTTGCCATCCACTCCCGGGGGGATTCATCAGTTGCCATGAACACAGAAGCCCTTCGAGGTGGTACCGGTGCTGCAGAGAGGAACAAGAACAACGACGCTGGAAAGGAGTAGCTTATTACTGCTGATCTGCTGGTTTTACTTCTGAGGGCCAGAGGACAACCCAGATACCCTGGCTGCAGTCAGCTCAACCCCCTGAAGAATGAGGTCTTCACCATGGTGAGGAACCATGGAATCATCAGGGATTGGAAGGGACCTTGAAAGATCACCCAGACCAAGTCACACAGGAACACATCCAGGTGGGTTTTAAACGTCTCCAGAGAAGGAGACTCCACAACCCCCCTGGGCAGCCCCTTCCAGGGCTCTGTCACCCTCACTGGGAAGAAGGTCCTTCTCACATTGATGTGGAACCTCCTCTGTTCCAGCTCACACCCACTGCCCCTTGTCCTGTCACTAGATGCCCCTGAGCAGAGCCTGGCTCCATCCCCCTGACACCCAGGAACAAGCCTGTGCTCCAGCAAACCTGGGGACTGGTCGCTTGCTCCCATCTGCAGCCCCTCGAGCCCGGCTCTAAGGTCAAACCGAGCTGTTGTCTCCTCCCGTACTCCAGCACCCCGGGAAGAAGCATAATATTGGAGGAATAAATTAGCATGTGAAATGTAATTTAACTAATTAGCCCAGTGGAGTGGAAAATCCTTGCTAACTGCTCCGAAGTCGAAGCTACTGCGCTCGTTAGGGTGTCACAGAGGAGAACAGGAGATGGGGAGACCATTGGGGCACAACAAGCGTCCGAGCAGGGCGCTGAGGTTTCCCCTGTGCTGGGGAGGGTCAGGTTGGATCTTCGGGAAAACCTCTTCCCAGCAAGAGTGGGGAGCCCAAGGAACAGGCTGCCCAGGGAGGGGGTGGAGGCACCGTCCCTGGAGGGGTTCAACAGCCAGTTAGACAGGGTGATGGGTTGGGGGTTGTAGGGCAGATGGTTGGACCTGATGATCTTGGAGGTCTTTCCTAACTTTGATGATCATAGAATCACAGAATCACTAGGGACTGGAAGGGACCTTGAAACATCATCCAGTCCAATCCCTCTAATTCTATGATTTGTGTTTTATTCTCACCCTGCAGAGCTGCATGAAGCATCCAGCTCAGACATCAACCTCCTGGAGGAGCCCCAAGGCTGCTGCTCACCCCTCTGACCTGCCATCTCCTCCTGGGTGTTTCTACAAGAGGGCATTTCCCAGTGAGCTCCCCCATGATGCAGGACTGCCCAGCGTGAGCCTGGGGTGCACAGCCAGGCAGGAGGGACTGCCCGAGCAGCAGCACCCGTGGCTGCAGGACGTGGGCTCCTTCCCAGCCCCATGGGGTCCCCCCTGCAGGGAGCAGCCCCTGCTGATTAACCCGGCCAGCAGCAGCCCACCCAGCTCCGTCACATCGGGGAACTGCCCGAGACGCCGCAAACAGCCGTTGGAGCCCTTGCGACAGCCCGTCCGCCCGCTTCCCCATTTCCCAGATGCAGCAGCTGCTGCCCTTTCATTAGCAAAGCTCTGGAAATCCAGACCCCGAGTGGCGAGAGGGGCGGCGGGAGGTTTTGCAACTGCTGCGGCTGCGCTGCGACGGGGAAGGACCAGCAGCCCCGCTGGCCAGTGCAGAGGGAGACAGAAACGAAAGAGCAAGGTCCTGTGCCCCACAGGCCCCACCATGTCGGGGTAGCTGGGGGATCACAGAATCATTCCAGTTGGAAGAGCCCTCCTAGGTCATCCAGTCCAACCATCACCCCAACCCTGCCCTGCCCACTAAACCCAGTTCCCCAGGGTCACAGCTTTTTGAACCCCTCCAGGGACGGTGACTCCCCATCTCCCCAGGCAGCCTGTTCCAACCCCTGGCTGCTCTGTCAGGGAAGAGATGTTTCCTGATGTCCAACCTAACCCTCCCCTGGCCCAACCTGAGGTCCTCTCCTCTTGTCCTGCCAGATGTTCCCTTTCCAGCTGTAAGGACACGGGCAGCCCAAGTCTCTCCATCACCTCCAGGGGTCTAGCACCTCTCAGCGCAGCGGTGACCAGCTGCTCCCGTGGCCACATGGAAGCAGGTGCCAGCGGCAGTCGGGGATGCAGCAGAGCACAGCTCTGCTCTGTGGCTTCTGGTCGTGGCCTCGAGCCTCCTGCCCAGCTCTCTGGTGCCACTGTGTCCTCCTTCTTCCCCTGCAACACCCCCATTCCTCACGGTCAGCTCTCCCTCTGCCACTCAGACCTCTGGCTGCCAGAGGCACCCTCACGGCAACTCCCATCCAGAGCTGCACATTTACCCTCTCCCATCTCTGCCTCCTGTCCTGGGGTCAGGAAGGCAGCATCAGGCAGGGTTTGACCCCTTGTTACCACCTTCCCTGGCTGAATCAGTGGCTGGACCCCCCACCTCTCAGAGTGCAGGCAGCCAACAATCCCATATAAAGCACCTCCTAAACCCTGACCTGCTTGTGCCACCAGCAAGGGAAAAGGTGCTTCATGAGCCTGAGAGTCCTGAGACAGAGGGGGAAATGCCCACAGCACCCCCACCCTGACATCCCCACGCAGGCTGAGCAGGTGCTCACACACGGGTGGGTGTGAGACACCAAACCCTGCCTGGCTGGGGTGAACCTTTCAGCTGTGTAAGAGGGTTTTCCCCACTGCTCTCCACACAGAAGTGCTGCTCAGGGTTTCCCCAGTGGCATTTCCCACCAGCCCCAGCTCTGCAGCAGAGGGGAGGTGCCAGCTCGGCGGGGGCACAGGAGCCACTATGGCCTCACTTTCCAGGAACGGAAAACGAGAGTGAGCATCCTCAGCCTCGCAGTCCCCAACCCACCTCCTGCTCATGGTGCTGCTGGCTAACATCCACCCCGTGGGGCTCATCCTGCTTTGCCCAGTGGAGGAGTGGGCAGAGCCCTGAGCTGGGATGGGTGAGCCCACCAGGTGCACAGCCTCAGCTGAGGTGGAAATGGGGACCTGGCCTCACAGCAGCTGGAATCCCCACAGGACTGTGCCAACCCTTTCTGTCCTGCACAATGGATCTAACACCCCACAATGGCCTGAGAGCTGGGGACGCTCTGCTGTGCCAGTTTACTGACTGGTGCCTCCGCGTGACACAGCTCTGGGGACTGGCTGTGACCCAGCAGATGCCAGAGGGTTAGCAGGGGGTTGTTAAAAACCCACCCAACCCCCAGAAACCATCCAACAGCGCACAATCCCTTTAAAAATGTCTGTTCATAAAAGAGGATCAGCAAGGAGAGGTCATTCCCAAGCAATCCAGGCCAGGGCATCCCCCCACGCACAGCCCCAGGCAGTGCCCAGGTGAACACAGATCTCCAGCTCCACTCCCACTCTGCAGGGAGGGAAACCTCCACCTTGTGCCAGGCAAACCCTGAGGATCCCCTGGCTGCAGCACGGGGCTGCAGGGAAATCCAGCACTGCTGAGCAGGACCGGGCATCACGCAGTGTCTGCCTGGAGAAACCCACTAGAACATCAACCCAAAGGCAAAGAAAGGATCCAGACGCGGCCTCTCCCGCTCCCTGCCATGTTCCTGCCTCCTCCCAGCACCCTGCTGCCCTCCTTCCTTCCCATCCTGGCACACCCTACCAGTCCGCAGTGGCCAGCACAGACCTCACCAGAGCACCCCGACAAAGCCTTGGAGTCGGGGGGGGGGGGTCTACATATAGGAGGTTCCCCAGCAGTCCCTGCAGAAATGCTGGGAGGCTGCCAGGTTGGGGCTCCCCACCCCTGCTGAGCTCCAACACAGCGAGATCCCGCACAGCACCCTGTAGGAGGGTCCTCCCTGCTGCCAGGGAAGCAGGTTCCTTCGGGGGTGTCGGCTCCCCTCTTTAGGTGCAGGGATAATGCCGGGGAGAAGGGGATGTTAGCCATGACACAGCCATTGTTTGCCACCAGGAATATCCCGACTTGAGGCTCCTGCAGTGACAGCACAAGCACAGCCTGAGCAGGGGCTTCCCCTGCTCCACGATCAGAGCAAGTCTTGCTTCAAATTTCAGCAG
The DNA here is from genome assembly GCA_013400115.1 of Rhinopomastus cyanomelas. Taxonomy (NCBI): domain Eukaryota; kingdom Metazoa; phylum Chordata; class Aves; order Bucerotiformes; family Rhinopomastidae; genus Rhinopomastus; species Rhinopomastus cyanomelas. The sequence goes on from VXBP01003652.1 coordinate 1,285,660, forward strand.
CACCTGGTTCAAACCCAACCCCCCTGCACAGCACCCACTGCTTCGGGAAGCAGCACCCCTCTTTGGGGCTCTCCTGAGGTTCTATCACGGGGTTCCTCCTTGCACAGCCAGGTTCATGGTGTATTCTGGTGGCAGGAGGAGCCCTCACCAGGAATTCCCTGGTCTGAGCACATCGGGAAACCTGCGCCTCACTGCTGCAACCAGCACTGCTTTTTGCATCATGGACCAAATCCTGCTCTTGGCTGCAGCTGCAGCAGCAGCGTGAGAGGGCAGGAGCGACCCCCACACAGACAGAGAGGCCAGTGGCAGCAGGGCAGTGGCCAAGGTGTGTGGAGCTGCAGCCCCTCGCTCCCTCCCTAGGTTTCCACATCCAAGGGCCACCCCAGGGCAGCAGAACCAGGACACACACAGCAAACCCTCCCTTTAGCACTGGGCTACAACACACGGGAAGGCTTTGCTTTCCTTCCTTCCCTCCCTCCCAAACTCCTCCTTTCATTTTGGTGCCCTGGATTTGGCAAGTGCCAGACACGGGCTGCCTCAAGATCCACCACCTCCGAGAGGAAACGGTCACATCTGAAGGCGGTGCCAGCTCCTGGCATCCTGAACTTTGCCAGAAGTTCCCCAGCCCCGGATGGCACCGGGGTGGGGTCGCAGCACCGCGCTGCTCCTGGCAGCCCCCCCACCCCATCCCCGGAGCCAACCCCGGGCTGGCGGCTCCCCTGCCTCCTACTCACATCGTCGTCCTGCACGCTCAGGGGGATGTCCAGCATGCACATCTGCACCGGCTGCACCAGAGCCTTCTGCACGTTGAACAAAGGTTTTGCCTCCATCTTCCCGGGGATGGAGGGGCTGCTCATTCTTCCCTCTCCGCCGCCGCCCCTCTCGCCAGGAGCCGCTCCAGCCCAGGCGGTGAAACGGGTCAGGAGAGCTCTCCCCGCTCCGGTTTGTCAGCACATCTCGCCAACAGCTGCTGCTCCTGCTGCTCTAGGAGGTCTGGTTTCCTTCCTCACCGAAAGCAAAGAGCCGCGCGGAGCCGCACCGAGAGGCGGTGTGAGCGCCAGTGCGCCTGTGTGCCGGCGTGCGAGCAGCCCGCGGTGATCCCGGGGTGGGCGAAGCAGCCCTGTGCCAAGCATGCCCCCGGCCCCCGCCTCTTGCCAGGGCAACCTCTGAGCTGGCCCCGGCTGCTTGCTTCGCGCTGGCGGGAGGTTCCCAGCCCTCATCGGCATGCGTGGCACTCGCCAGCCCCGCGCATTGTCTCCGAGACACAACAGGTCCTGCCCGCTGTTGATTTCTGATTGCGATCGACGCGGGTCTGCGGCAGCTACAGCCCTTCCCTCCGGCTGCTGGGGCAGGAGAACGAGCAGAGCTGGAAGGATGAGAGGGTGTGAGACGACAGCGAGCTGGGATGATCCGGCTTGGAGCCTCCCCTTTTCTTCCCCTCTCGTCTCCCGTCCCTGCTCTCCATTGCCAGAGGCTGTCTCAGCTCCAAGGAGCGCAGCGAGGCTTCAGTAATTCACACCCAGGGAGCCTGGGAGGCAGCGGGCACCGGCGATCGCTCCGTGCGGGTCAGGTCTGTGCGGGGGGCTGTGCCCAGCCGAGCATGGCACCAGCTGCCGTTGCCACCAGCGAGAGCCTGCGAGCCCAAAGCAGGGCTCTGCTAAGCACAAAACGGGGAGGTTTGCTACACAGAGCCCTTCCTGCCAGAATCTGCACCACCGGCAGCTGCAGGATGACAGCTGACACCGAGCATCACCCACGTACTCGTATCACACCCGTGGTGCTGCTCTCACAGACAAGAGTCAACGTGGGGCCAAGTTCCTGAGACACCTTCTCACCCTCATCTGCTGCAAAGCCCAGGTGTGAGAACTGGGGGAAACACCCAGCGCGTCTCTGCAGGGAGGGCAGCAGGAGATGAGCAGGTCGGTGGGTTCTCTGAGCTGCACCCAGTGAGGTAGCCCACAGAGGGGCCATGAGAAATGCCCCTCTAGGCAATCAAAAGTCCCCAGTGCCCTCCAACGGGAGGTTCTCCCGTCCTTCCATCGGCCCTTCCTGCAGAGCCCAGGAAGCACCAAAAGCAGGGTGAACAGACCTATCTGGGTTAGTGGTTGGGGGCTGTGGGGCAGGTGGTTGGACTTTATGACCTTGAAGGTCTTTTCCAAGCTTGATGATTCTATGGTTCTATTTTGGGTGGGTGTTGGGCGCTTTTGGGTGCTGTCCCATGACTGGAAACAGCAGTGGGTCCCACTTTGGGGCTGCCCAAGGTCTTGGCAACAAACTGGGACATTGCTGCCCTGTCCCCACTTTCCCAAACACAGTCACTGCCTGGGGCCACTGGCCCAGCCCTTGGCACATCTGGGTTTCAGAGCCCAGTGAGCCAGGCATTCCTGCAGCATCAGGTAAGCTGGGCTTGGCGAGTCCTGCTCAGCGCCAGCTCCGCTCCCTCCTGCCATCCCCAGCTGGGCTGAGTCACTGGCATGGAAGCCCAGGCTGGATGAGATCCTGGGGTTAGATGGGTCTCACGCACTCAAGGACTCCCCGTGCCACTCGCAGCTGGAGCTGGGCCCCTTCCTAACGCGCTGGGACTGCTGTGAGGTCTCAGCCCATCAAAGGGTGAGAAATGCAGCGCGTCCACGCCGTGGGGAGCCTGGAACAAGACCAGACAGGGATAAACCACCATAAAATAAGTTTTAACTGGAAATTCGACAGATTTTCAACCCCTGTATGGCTGAGATGAGCAGCGGTGAGGACACGGAGGGCAGCCCCAGGAATGGCTTTGCAGGGGAAGAGAGAGGGCAGATCACAGCTACAGCACAGGGGTGAGCTGAGATGGCCAGGGCCAGCTCCAGCTTCTGGCTGGCAGCAGAAAGGGCTGCCTGGCTCTTTCCATGGCAGACAGGCAGTGCCCCAGCCCAGGAAACACCCTGGCATGGCCAGTCAGCATCTCTGCGCGTACGTGGTGTCGGGGTGACTCAACTCAACATGCTCTCCAGTCCCATGCTTCACACTGCCGTCACTGGCCACAAAAGTTGCCCCTAGCATGGGCAGTGCCCACAGCTCTGGTTACAGGACAGGTGATTCAAACTCGTGCCTCAGCCCCAGCTCTGCTTACTCACCTCAGCACTATCGGCTGGCAGAGCACAGCTTTCCAGTAACAACTTTCCAGTAACAAGCTGGGCTTGGCCAGGCAGGATGGTACGTGCCAGGGGGCCCAAGGAACTGCCCCAGCACCCTCAGGTGCCCGAGAGCCCACGGGCTGCCATCCCCAGGGATAAACTACTGGTTGTCCTGCTCAGCAGCTGGTTTCTCCCATGGGAACAGGAGTCTCTGCAAAGGTGCTGTGGAGGTGCAGGGTCCCATCCTCTGCCAGTGCCAGGCTTTGTGGGTCTCTCCTCCAGACCTCGTGGGAACAGCAAGGGATAGATGGCAGAGGCTGTGACCCCAGAGCTCTGCTGGCACCCAGCGCTCAGTGAGCTTCCACCTGGCAGCCAGGAAGAGGCCAGAGGGAAAATCCTTCTGGAACAGCCACAAAGCCCATGGGCAGCCTGTGAAGGAAGGTGAAACTTCCTGGAGCCCATCGAGAGGTACCAGGCAGAACAGGGGCACAGGAGGTTGGACAAAAGACCAGCAGCTCCCGAGAGCCGACTCAAACCAACGGGAGGCAGTGGATGGGGGCTGACGGGACCTGAGAGCTGCTGCCTGCAGAAGGCTCCAGCCAGATGTTGTGGGCAGTCACACCATCCCAGAGGCAGCAGGAAACCTTCCCCTCCTCTCCAGGGGCCAGCTTGTCCAGCCACCAGTCTGCCCAGACACCTTCACAAGTCACTAGAGAACATAATGGTCCTTCAATGGAGAGATGAAAAGGGGTCCTGAACGATTCCCCGCTGGGAAGACAAAGAAGCACAAGGCAAAGATTCCCACGACATCAAGCCAGCTCAGACAGGACGATCCTACGCGCGTTTTTGAACGACATCCTCATCCCACTCCTCCTCTAGTCTGGCTGGCACGGGAGGAACCTGCGCTGTGATCCCACATCCTCCCGCAGCAGCGGCACCTGAGCCCTGCATCGCTAACTGGGAAGTCCATGCCCACAGCGCCGCTGAGCCCAAGGGCAGGGCAGCCCTGCAAAGGGTGGTGGGGAGATCTCCCCCTGGTATCACCTTACCCCAGTGGCCACTTCTGGCAGAAGGGAAGCCCCAGCACAGCTGCTGATTCTTCTTTCGGCACTGGGGCTTTATTGTTTCCTGCAGACCCAGCAGAGCAGATACAGCCCATCATGAGACCTCAGTGCCTAGCAACCACCACTGGAAAAACACTGCTTTCCAGTTAGCAGTCCTGGCAGGGACAGAGCAGCTGCAGGGCAAGTAAACTGTGATCCCCACGCTGGATGCTCCACTGCTGCCACAGGGAGGGACCAAGTCCTGCACTGGGGACTGCACTCGCTGCTTCGGGTCTGCACAGCGCCCACGGCCTCACAATGTGTCACACTGGGAGGGCTCCCCTCGAGTACTGGGGGCAGTGCTGGGCCCCTCAAGAAAGAGATTGAGGGGCTGGAGCAGGTCCAGAGGAGCAATGAGACTGGGGAAGGGACTGGAGAGAGAGGTTCAGAGAGCTGAGGGTGTTTAGCCTGGAGAAGAGGAGACTCAGGGGGGACCTTCTCCCTCTCTCCAACTCCCTGAAGGGAGGTTGTAGTCAGGTGGAGGTTGAGCTCTTCTCCCAGGCACCCAGTGCCAGGATGAGAGGGCAGGGCCTGAAGCTGCAAGGGGAGGGTTAGGATGGATGTTAGGAAGCCCTTCCTGACAGACAGGATGATCAGATACTGGAATGGACTGCCTGGGGTAGTGGTGGAGTCCCCATCCCTGGAGGTGTTAAAGGCCAGCCTGGCTGTGGCCCTTAGTGCCCTGGTCTGGCTGATGGGGTGATGTTAGGTCCTGGGCTGGATGAGCTCAGAGGGCTTCTCCAGCCTCAGTGATCCTGTGAATCTGTCCAGGGGTGGACACAGGCTTCAGCAAGGAACCCGGGCAAAGGAGGATCTCGGTACCCAGCATCGACACCACGGGGTGAACACCCAGAACGCTCCAAGAACCGCTGCCCAAGCTCTCCCATCACGCTGGTCACTCCTTGCACCTCCAAGTGACTCACGAGGACAAAGGCAGCTCCGTGCGGTCGAGCATCAAAGACTTCCCCCGGACTACAGGACTTCCGCCGCACTGGCCACGGCAGGGCTGTTTCCCAAAGGAAACCGCGGCTCCCCGCGTTGTCCCGCAGCCCAAACATCCCGGCACCCCGCACGCCCCGGCGGAGGCTGTTCCCGAGAGAAACGGCGCAGCCCAGCGGGTTCATTTTCACTGAGGAAAGGCAAAAGGGAAACGGAGCAGCACCATGAGGGAAGGGCAAGTGGAAAATCCCCGCAGCTCTTCCCCCTCTGCTTTCGAAAACCCAGCAAGCCCAAGCCCGATGCCACGCTGAGCCAAAGCCTACGAGCGGGTTCAGAGCGGCAGACGGCGGCACAGGCAGGACGCTGGGTGCCTGGTGGGGTTCCAGGAGACCAGAACCAGGGGACCACCTATTCTGCAGTGCTCAGCAAGGGCAGCCCAGCTCACGGGTGCTGCTGCAGGTCCCACGTGAGATGCCAGGCTTGTCCCCCACCGATTTGTGTCTGCACTTTGTTCTCAGGATTTGAAGCAGCTGTTCTCATTCCTGGGGTCCTGGTGGCCAGAAGGGCAGCCAGGAGCCAGCAATGGGCCCTTGTGGCCAAGAAGGCCAATGGCATCCTGGGCTGGATCAGAACGGGGGTGGTCAGCAGATCGAGAAAGATTCTCCTCTCCCTCTGCTCTGCCCTGGAGAGACCACAGCTGGAATCTTGTGTCCAGTTCTGGGCCCCTCAGTTCCAGAAGGACACGGAGCTGCTGGAGAGAGTCCAGTGCAGAGACACAGAGATGATGGAGGGAAGGGAGCATCTCCCTGATGAGGAGAGGCTCAGGGAGCTGGGAAGAAAGGAGACTGAAGGGTGACCTCATTCATGTTGATCAACATGGAAAAGCGGGTGGCAGGAGGACAGAGCCAGGCTCTGCTCAGTGGAAACTAATGATAGGACAAGGGGCAGTGGGTGTGAGGTGGAACAGAGGAGGTTCCACATCAATATGAGAAGGACCTTCTTCCCAGTGAGGGTCATAGAGCCCTGGAAGGGGCTGCCCAAAGGGGTTGTGGAGTCTCCTTCTCTGGAGGCATTTAAAACCCACCTGGACGTGTTCTTTTGTGACTGGATCTAGGCTCTGGCAGGGGGACTGGACTGACTGATCTCTCAAGGTCCCTTCCAACTCCTAATGTTCCATGATCCCGAGATTCCCTCAGTTACTCCTGATAGTAGCCGCAGTTCACACTGCACCTCCTGCCTCTTGGAAGACTCTCAGGCACTCAGCACCCTGAGCTGGATGAATCCCTGAGCTCCCCAGAATAGATGCAGATGCAGAATTAATTTGCAATCAAGCCGGCACGAAGCACAAGGCGCCTCTTAGTAGGTGCAGAGCAGCAATTACCAAAGCAGAGCGAGAGCCAACACGCATTACGGGGGGTGGAACCAATTAGTTTTCTTGGGATTCCTCCACACATTTGCCACTGGAGGGACTTCCATTTCCACGCACCCTGGGAGCCACCAGGTCCTCGTGGGGAGGGGATGGGGATGATTCCCCACGGCCTCCCACTGCTTGCTCCCAGCGATGCGGCTGTGCTGGACCAGTCTCCATGGAGACGGTCACTGCAGCAACGAGACCAGAGGTGCAGCTCGTGAGGATGCAGAGGAGACTGAGGACCCCCCTCTCCCCCATAGGAAAGGGACCGACAGGTGCCCACACGTCTCATTCCTGCTTCTGAGAGTCTCTCCCCGCATCAGCAGGATGAAAGGGCTCCACTGTTTGTCATCCAGCTGCCTCGTCCTGCGCTGAAACGCCTTTATCCTGTTGACTTCGGTCCCGGGGGAGCCAGTAATATCGAGCTGTCACGGTGGGGACGGCATCGGGAGGGAGCCGAGCTCCAGGCTGTCATGGCAACAGTTTATTGAGTTTCCATAACCATCCTCCCCTGGAGACAGGGACAGAGCCCAGGCTGGGGACATTAATGTAGCAGCCCCAGGTGCCCATGGCTGGAGGGTCCAAGATGGACAGTGCAGCTCAAGATGGGGCATCTGCTGCTCCAGCCACTGCAGCAGGTGGGGGAAGGATCCATCCCCAAGGCAGCTGTTGAGGAGCAGCCTCCCATCCCCTCCTACACCAAGAACCACCACACTGCAGGGGGGTGAGGAGGACAGTCACCATGTACCTGCTCCCTGCAGCTCATAGCTGCCCCCACTCTCCCTGCCTCAGTCACCCCAAAACTGACCTCGGGTCTCTGCCAGGCTGAGCTCTTTGAACACCCTCCAGTCTCCCGTGTGCAGACAAGGAGTGACCTGGGTGCAGCTCTCAGGCAGGGAAATCCCCAGTGCAAGGTCTGCACATGTTTGGGGTGGGGGATGGCTGTTCACGCCGGGCACACAGGAGCTGGTGACTACCAGGGGAAGCGGAGAGCTGAGGGCACCTGCAAGCCAGGACAACCCCACTGCTCCCAATTGGGATTTCCCCGCGAGGGTTTAATCCACCTGCCGGCCGGCAGCTGTCGGCGGCGAGAGAGCCGGCTGGCAGCACCTCTCGGGGCATATGGCCGTGGGCAGCCGGGGCACGGAGACACCACGGAGGGCGCAGCACAGCGCCCGGGGCGCCCGCCAGGCGCGGAGCATCCGCTCGTCCCCGCTCCCTGCGTGGCCCTGCCGCCAGCTCTGTTCCCTCCGGAGTATTTTGGAGGGTTCAGCTGAAGCTGAGGCAAAGCCAAAGGAGGAGGTTCCCGGTCCCCTGGCTCCCGGAGGCTGCTCTGGCCGGCAGGGTGCCGCGCCAAGGAGTCTGAAGCCGCCCCAGCTCCTCGCACATTCCTCAGCGTACGTGACGCGTGGCTGGGAGGTTATCACCCTCTCTTCGCAGGCGAAGGGGTTCGGAAGAGCTTCCCCCACGGGCAGTCCCACCAGTACCAGCCGGTAGGGATGGGCAATGGCACACAGACATTGTCCTCAGGCAGGCTGACTTCCCTGGAAGCTTCCTTCAGGGGCCCCAGCCAGCCACTAGCCACCCTCCCAGCCCAGCAGCAAAGTGTTTGATGGTGCTTCCTCAGCCCAACGCCCCTTGCAGAGCTCTGCTGAGAGGCAGGAGAAGCATTGCAGCCCAGACCCCACCCCTTGCAGGAGGGTGAAGGGGGACAAGGATGGGGCAGGGCGGGAGTGACCAAACCCGAAGCTGTCAGCCGGGGTGGACACAGTCCAGAGAGCAGAGGGGCACTTCTCCCGCCTCCCTGCGGGCTGTGGCTGAACCTCAGCTCTCCCTGGCACAGAGCAGACGTGCAGTTTGCCTCGGACAGGACTGCACCCCCCAGGCCACCCCCTGCCAGCTCTGCAGACCCTCACGGGGCGGGAGCCGGCTGCCTTTTGGGGATGGCGAGTGACGAGCGCGTCCTGCCAAGCTGCTCTCTTCAGACCCCCTCTCACAATGGAGAGGAGGGCAAAGCCTCTGCAGACGGTGCCATGGGGCTGCATCAGCACCGTGACCCAGGCATGGTCCCAGGCACTGCCCTGACCAGGCTCCTCACAGCTGGAGAAACACATGGTGAGAGCACGAGATCCTCTGCATTCGCAGGAGGACCACAAGCATCCCCTGCACTTGCAGGACCATGAGCATCCTCAGCATTTCCAGGAGGAGCACAAGAGCCCCTGCGCTTGCAGGAGGCTCCAGAGGAGCAGCAGCAGCACACAGCACGGGGGGCAGCTCGTCCTTCCTCCAGCCCTGTACTGGTCTCCCAGCGCACACCCAGCACAGCCGTCTAGCGTAAATCGGATGAGGCCAGCCCTGGAGACCCACCATTGATTACTGCTGCCTAACGACAGGAAAGCTTTATAATCCTATTAACTAAACACCCTTCCAGGCAGCACTGGGAGCTGTGCAAAGCTGGACTGGATAAGCAGCCAGAGCCCCCAGTGCAGCACCCAGCTCCCATCGGTGCTGCTGGATCCCTCCGAATCGGGGCTGTGGCACCCACAGCAGCAAGTCCCGTGTGAGTGTTGGGTCCCCTGCATCTCAGCTTCTCCCTCATGATCACCAGCCTGGTCACAACAGGGATGTTTCCCAGCAAAAGTTCCTGCTGTGGGGAAAACACACAAACATGTGGTGGAAGGACGTGAGTTTCCTTGTGACTTTCTAGGAGAAAGGATGAGTTCAGAGTCCTCCTGTTTACTAAACAGCGCAGACTGCAGCCCTCCCCGCTCAGGCTGCAGCAACAGCTCGGGTGGAAAGTGAAGAGAGTCGCTTCTAAGAGCTGGAAAACCCCCCAGGGTCCCACCCAGCCCCAATACCCCAGAGCCCTGGGGTGCCTCCACACAAGGGCGAGAAGCCTCCGGGCTCCGGTGAGCTCTGAGGAACCGCTGCTGAGCAGAAGTGCCCCGTCCCCAGGCTCTGGCAGCCTTTATCAGTCCATCCTCCCTTCCCATCCCTTTAACTCTGCACTGCAAATTGCCAGGCTTCCTCTTTTCCACGGAGGGCTGAGGATGCAGAGGTGCAGGATGGGCTCTTTGTCCGGGGACATGATGCTGCCAGGCGGGGTGATGGAGCTGGAGACTGGGCATGGCTCTGCTGAGCAGAACTCTTCCTCCTTCCAGTGCTTTTCCCACTGAGGGTCAAACAAACTGACTCCATGAGCACTGGGGAGGGAGCATGTCCAGTCCCCCCGTGCCAGGCAAGGCTGGAGCCATGGGTTCTGGTTTTCAAGCCCACTATGGCACAGTGCTTGCCCCAGCCTCTCACAAGAAGCTCCTGCCTGTCACCATGGAAATGCTGAATAGGAGGGTTTGAAGCCTGCTGGGACTTTCAACTTCTGCCAAGCAAAACGAGGCCCTTAAACAACTGCTCTGAGTGTTGGTGTGAGGAGACCTGGGCTCCCCTTGGCCGCTGGGCACGGGGCACAGCTCCCAGGGGAAAAGCCACCTGGAGCAAGCACAAACCCCTGCTCCTGCAGCCTCCTGGGGGGAGCACCCACCACACCTGCCCCGCTGACAATGCTTTTGCTGCAGGAAGACTCCTCCATCCCCTCCCAGCAGACCCGACCACTGCTCAGTCCCTGTGGAGAGGGGCTAGGAAGCAGCTGAGGACTGGCCACACTCCTGCTCCCATGACTTGGAGCTGGGCACGCAACAGCAGCCACCCTGACCGAGGTGCTTCCGCCTGCCCTGGACCTGCCGTCACCGTTTGTCACCCCAGTGGCGTCTCCATCCCTGGGAGGTGAAGAACCAGGACTGCCCAGGACACAGAGGGGAGAGGGGGAAGGAAACACATGGTGGGAAATCCGCTGCCATCAGGACCAAAGGAGCAGGGCAAGGTGGCCGCCGAGGATTTCAAAGGAGCCTGCGGGCTGACCCTGACCTGCCCATCCCGTGCCGGCGGATCGCACGGAGCCAGAGGGGCTCCTCCAGCAGGGACTGGGGGCTGGAGAGTTTGCTTCCTGCCTCTGGACCAGTGGGAAACAGATCGGGACCGTGTGGAGGAGGGAGGATTGAAAAGGAAGAGAGGAAGGGCACAGGCTAGACACAGACTTGGGGTTAGGATCAGCCAGCTTCTGCCTCCAGGGAGGCTGCGAGGAGGCTCACATGGCCCAACTGCGAATCCCAGGCAGAGCATCACCCCTGGGCTGCACCAGTAACCTGCCCCCCTCCTCCAGTAACGCTGGGAGAGCTTCTCCCATCCCTCCTCACGGCACCGCTCAGCTCCTTTGCTTTCTCTCCCTTCCCTCTCTTTCCTAGAGCACCCAGGGGGCTGTGGAGTCTCATCTGTGACGCCTGGCCATCCCCAGAGCTCTGGTGCCACATCCAAAGCCTCTCTGATTTTCTCCAGACCCTCCACAGAAGCAGCACAGACCAAGGGAAGGCTTCTCTACTCTCTCCAAGCTGCAGCAGGGAAGTGACCTGCTGGAGCACTGCTGTGCCCCTTCCTTTCCCATCAACCTGCCTCTTCCCTTCCTGCCTCTCAACTTCGAGCCCACTCTCCACGCACGGTGGAGAAGACACCGCTGCAGCTCTGGCAGCTCCCTGGAAGACACCAGCCCCGTGGCAGGAGGGCAGGAGCCTGTGGGGCCATGCTGGAGCGAACCCAGGGCTGTAAACCTCTGCGGTGGGTGAACCCCGCTGCGTTCCCAGCCCTCGAGGGAGTGGGAACTCTGTCCTGGAAGCCTGCAATCCCCCAGCAGGCCACCACCAAGCCGCCTTTGACGTCAGCTTGTGTCTACAAACGTTGTCTTTGACTCAAGGCCAAGACTCACAAGGCAGGGGACAGTCAGTGGAGAAGATGAATAACCACAGAGACACCCCATGGAGACACCGAGAGCTCCGGGAGGCAAAGGGCAGAGGGACCGGGGCCACCAGCACAGCCGGGGTGACTCGGGAGCCAAAGGGTCCCCAAGAAATCGAGTCACTTGCAATGCAAATCCTCACGGAAAACAGATGGGAAAACCCTCACTCTGGGTCACACAGGCAGGACTGGGGCAGTCCCAGCAGGGAAACCTGGGAACATCTGGAAGCTCCACTGCTGCCAGCGGATCCCCAGCAGCTGGGGGCTGGCCCCAGGCAGAGCAAACTGGGTGTTTGGGAGACAGATCAGCACCCAAAGGGCTGCTGACCAGTGCTGGCACCACCACTCCTGACCACCCAGTGCTGCTCCAGCCACCGAGCAGGGTCACCCACACCGCCCCCATCCTCACACTGAAACCCCAGTGCGCCAGCACCCCCAGCACAGAGCTGCCAGCCCGGATCCAGCACAGGCAGCTCTCCCAGTAACCGGTGATGGACGGGTTGTGCGTTTGCCAGTTGTTTACTGAGAGCTGGGGGATGTGATCACTGGTGACAGCGGGAACAGGCACAAAAGGGAGCCCTGGATCGGGGTTTTCTTTTATGGGAGAGACAAGTGATTGGCACAGCCCGGCTGAGGTCTCACAGCAGGCCCGCGGTGGCTCTGAGACTGGAGCCCGTGTCTCCAAGGATGGAGCTGGCTCGTGTTACCCATCTCCACGAAGCCAAACAGGGCTTCTCCTCGGCGAACAAGATGCGAGCCCCAGGCTCCGCTGAGCAGATCCGCTTCCCGCAGCGGAGCCCCGATGGCTGGGAGGCTCTTTCCAAGGCAGCCGGGCGCCTGCCGTGGCCCCGCTCTCGTCACCACTGACCCTGCTCAGCGCTGACGAAGGCCATCTTCCAGAGGGTTTAGGGAAAACAACAGTGCCATCTGCTGCACAGCCCCACAGCCGGCCCAGCTCACACCAGTCACAACCACATCAACACCCACCCCCGGCCAGCACCAAGCTGGGCGTGGAGGCAGCAGTGCAAGGAAGGCACCTTGCAGCAATCCTGATGGCCACCAGCAGCTGCGTGGCTGGGGACAGCCTCTGGTTTGCACAGCAGAGCAAAGGACCGCAAGATGAGGGTGTCCCAGAGCCCATTTAGTGACCAGTAGATGAAGGAGCTGAAGAATCAAGTGCATCTGACAAAAGCAAACGAACCCTCTCCCCCATCAGCACCATCTTCCAACCTTTCTGTGGCCCGGGAGAGAAGGGAAGAGGCAAAGATCAGCCCCTAACACTCATCAAACCTTGGCAAGCTGATGGACACCCCAAGCATCTCCTTTGGAGAGAAATGCCACATCCTGGCACTACACACCACAACCCCCCCCCCATGTCCTGGGTCACCCTGATAAGCTCCAGGGACATCTTGGGAGCACAGGGCCAGCAGCTTCTCTGCAGCTGTAGCCCAGCCACCGCAGCCAGGCAGTCACCAGTCAGCCAGCAGGCAGTCACCAGTCAGCCAGTGCTGCTCCACAAGTGGTTGTGGTTTGGTGGCAGGTGGGGCAGCGTCTCTGCACGCGGCGCCCACAGAGCACAGCGGCACCTTCTGAGAGACACGTGTTGCTATAGCAATGGGGAAAGGTATCGGAAGCGAAACCCGGCGCCGATGGATAGTGCAGATTGCGTTCGAGATCATCATGCAAGATGAGGTCCCCCTGCTCCTCAAGGTTCAGCAGCCAGGGAAGAGCGCAGTGAAAACACTGAGGAATGATCCCAGAGATGCCTGGAATAATGAAGGTTCTGCAAAGCCTCCTTTTCTTCACATAAGCAGCCACCTCAAAGCCAGCTGACCCCAAAGATGAGCTGCACTGGGCTACAGGGCAGCAAGTCTCTCCTTACAGTCACCCAGAGATTCATTCCAGAGCCTGCAGCAGTCACTGCATCCTCTGCTCACGTCTCATCAGCCCTCTCTGCGTAGCTGCATGAGTGGGAGCTCCAGATGGAGCAGCTGAACCACGCTGGGGAGGGACTTTGCATCTCTCCACCCGCTTCCTCCCAGACCCCGCTGCCAGCTGGACGCTCGCTTGCCATCGCTTGTGGCCCGCTCGCCCTCCTACCCAGAGCAGAGCCCCACCAAGAGTTAACTCCCAGCCGTTGGAATCACTTCAGACACAGCTCCCTTCTCTGCCTCAGAGCAGATGACAGAGACAAACCCAAACCCAGCTCCAGCCTCGCTCGCCTGCGCTCAGGCACGCTGCGTCCTGCCCTCAGCCAGCCCCGAGACTGCTTGTCCACCATCTGCTCCCTTCTCCAGCCCGAGCGGTGGCCAGTAAGGGAGGGAGGAGACGAGTCCACAGCTCTGGGAGCTTAGTTCAGGGTGGAAACCCTCTTCTGACCCAGCTCACGCGCAGGTTTTGGTTTCAAGGGCTGAAATGCAGCCTCTCGCGTGAACCTTTGCGTCGTGACACCCCGAACACCGCCAGCACCACACCTGCCGCTGGGTCAGGGATGAAAAAAACCCTCCTTGTTTGCACAGCTTATTTACTTTACTCATTTCCCCACTTGTTTGTGTGGGTCTTTCCCTTAGCAACCGGGGAGAGGAACAGTTTATAAGGCATGAAAAATGTAGCTGTGCAGCCCTCTGAACAGGCGGGGTGCGGCTGGAAATTCCTCTTCACCGGGCGCCACGAACGATGGGACTTCCACGACTTGCACCCCCCAAAACGTAAAGTGATTCCTCTTCTGCCAGCAGGACATGGGATCAGGACTTCTAACCTGGGCTCCCCACCACAGCACCCACCACGCAGGATCCCAGGACCCTAACCAGTACTGCTCTGTGCCTCAGTTTACCCCTGTGTGAAAGGGGGGCAAGTACAAGAAGCGATGGGAAGGCTGGAGAGGAGACCCCAGCGCAAAGCCCCCGCAGCAATGCAACGTGCATCACCCAGCTGGAAGGCAGGCTGAGCTCTGGGCAGCTTCACCCCTGGAGTTCTGCCTGGATCTTCCAGCAAGATTCTTCTCCCCAGGCCACAGCCATGGGGGCTGAGTACCCTTGTTCTTGACCCTTGGCAAGGTCAGGATCCAAACCCCAGTGTTTTGGTTGCCAACCCCTCTTCCAGAGGGTTCTGGCACACTCCAGCACCCGTGTCCATGGGCACAGCTCCTGCCTCACACACTGACCCCCCAGTGCAGTTCAGCATTTGTTTTACAGGGCTGCATCAAGGCAGAGGAGGCCCAGACCCACTGGACCCACTGGGTGCAGGAGGCAGCTCTGGTGTGCACATTTCCCAGCCCAAACATGGATCCCAACCCACTTCTCCATCACAGCATCAGCCCTTCCCTGATTCATCCCTGGGCTCCCAGGAGCCATCGCTGCCCACTCACCTCCCTCCCCCCCCCCTCG
>VXBP01003652.1:1303697-1315217 GCA_013400115.1 Rhinopomastus cyanomelas
GGGGGGGGTGAGTGAGAAAATAATAACCCTGGTGCTTGTAGCTGCCCTTTGAGATTAGAACAAATCCCCACCCAGAAACTCGCTCCCTGTATCTCACAGTCACCAGTGAGTGATCAAAGTTAGTCCCTGCACAGCCACAGACCACGAGTCAGTCCTCTCCTCGAAAAGCCACAGGCTGAACAGGTAAGAGAAAGGGTAGTGGAGTAAAACCAGCTGTTCTGGCAGGGAGCCCACAGCCATCCAGCCCCTTTCCACCACTGCACTGCTTTAGCTGCACAACCAGCCAGATGCAGGCAGATCATTTGGTGCAGGGAGCGTGTAGCTGATATTCTTGTCCTTCCTCATCTGCTGCTGCTCAATGACCGTCTCGTTTCCATGCCCCCCAGCCACAGATCTGACACAGAGAGAAGGTTTGACTAGGCCAGTCCTTTCATAACTATTTCTGTTCTTAGGATCATACTCAGGGCTGGACGCTTCTGTCTCTTGCCCCCCAGAGAAGCTCTCCCTTTGGGGATGAATGCGCCACGCGAGCCACCAGCTGGGGCAAGAAGAGAAAAAGCCTGTCAGATGGGTTCTTAAATTAGATGGACAATGAATGATGAGTCTGTTCCAGCCGAGCAGAAAGGGAGGGATGGAAAAAGGGGCCCTTGGGAAGGCAACAAGCTACTGCTCTGAGGCTTGGTTAAGGGCAAACGGGGCTTGACTCAGAAATACCTTCAAGCCTGATCTGATCCCCAGGCAGTGTAAATTGTCTGATGATTTCTTGACACGTGATGATTCGCTTTTCACGCGGTGCTGTGTGTGTGTTTCCAGTTCCCCTTGGCGAGAGAGAGGACATGTGAGGCAGCCTGGGGAGGAAGACCCCACATCTGAGAGCGCCAGTCTGCTGCCTTGCTTCCACGTGCCTCAGTTTCCCACTGAGCAGCGGATGTTGATGGGGAATTCAGAGCAGAAAGCAGGTCCCTGTGAAGCTCCCACACTGCTACAAGCCTGAACGAGAGGAAGAAAGTTGCTGGGGGAAACAGATTAATCAGCAGGAGATGACAACACAAGTCCAGCCTTTCATTAATTAGAGGAGGCCATGAGCTGCTTCCGGGAGCATCTCCCGCAGCGCCCTGGGGAGCATGTTCCTGCAGTCACATCCTTCTGCTCCCTGGAGACACAGGGAGTTTCTAGGTACCGCTGTAAACGACAGCCCTGCCGAGCAGAACTATGTCACATAACATGTGACACAAGACCTTCCCCTGAGGAGAAGCCACGGGCCTGCCAGGAAGATATAAACATGTTTGGCACCGCACAAACCAGGCTGTTATCGTGTCAATCACAGGGTCCTGGATGCGGCCACAAGGAAGCAGAGCTAGAGACCAAGCCTTGCACAAAGAGAACAGGTAGCCCGGAGACACAGACCACCCTCTGTCACACATCATCTGTGCTGGAGAGCTTCCTCCCATGACGGATTTAGTCCAGGCTATGAAGATCTGTGCAGGAATTCAAATTATCTAATACAACAAGGTGAAGCCCAGTGGCTGCAAACACAGACTGATTTAGAGCAGAATTAAGGCACAAGGGGAAGTGGCCATTGGCTACTACATCTCCAGTGCTCTGTCACCCTCATTGGGAAGAAGTTCCTTCTCATATTTATGTGGAACCTCCTGTGTTCCAGCTGACACCCATTGCCCTTTGTCCTATCACTAGAGGCCACTGAGCAGAGCCTGGCTCCATCCTCCTGCCACCCATGTTTCACATATTTACCAACATTCATGGGGTCACCCCTCAGTCTCCTTTTCTCTAAGCTAAAGAGACCCAGCTCCCTCAGCCTTTACTCATCAGGGAGAAAAGTGTCTGGTTTGTCCTGCACAGATCAGACTGGACAGTTCCTTCTGGCTTGGAAAAGAACCCACGCGCACAGACCTGTGTAACACATCACCAGGCAAAAGACAACCCTACAGTCAGTCACAGCCTCCAGGCACAACTCTTTCACAAATAAAGAGACATAGAGCATTAATCCTGGGTTGGGGGGGAGCATATTTCCAAAAAGATATCTGGATAAGGATCTTTCTTCGCCCTTTTGGCTTAGATGATGTCCTTGTTTAGCACAGACCTCTTCCCAGGGGATTCAGTTCTGGTCTAGCTCTGTAGAAAGGTGTTTTCTAGCACCACGTCCCTAACAGAACACCTCAGGGTAGACCCCTACAGATCCATTTGCCACTAAGGAGTTTGGCTGGAGGTGTTTTCTGTCCCTTATCTGTATTGCAGGTACCGTGGAAGCTTTTCTAATTAGTCTTCTGGAAAATGAAATGGCTTCAATGACCCTGGCAAGTGCCATTTGCAGCCTGCTCACACAGGACTGAAGCAGCTCGTTAAGTCATCTGCAGTCAGCAGTGGGGCCCTACAGCCTGGAATACTTGATCCGCTGCCATACAGCAATTTTCTCATCTGAAGAGAAGCAAGAACAGTCAGGCACCTCTTCCCCATTTTCTCTCTCTGCCAAAGGAGCCTTTTTTTTTCTTTCTCTTTTCTTCCCCCCGAGCTGTTCCCTTAGAAACAGCCAGCTTAGCCCTTTCACCCCTGCTCCTCCTCTCCAGCGCTGCCGCTCCCCGCTGCTCCCTGGGGTCCCTCTCCCCGCTCACAGTAAACGAGCGTGACACAGCCCTTTGGGCGGGCGCCTCGGGAGCTAATGGAGATGATGGTTGTGGCAGACGCGCTGCGGCGAGGGAGGTGCTGCATGAACCTCCTGCCCGCGACCTCTGCTGACAGCTACAGAGTCATCGCTGGCTGCTCCCCTGCGCCTGGACCGCGCCTGGACCGCCCGCCCGCCGGTTGAACACAGCGAGCTGTCAGGCTGCGAAACGCCTGGTTGGGCTTCTCATCGCATTCACGAGTGGAAAACGTGAGCCTCAAGCTACTTCCAGCTCTAGGCTGAGCTGGGTTTCACTGGAGTGCTGCATTCTGGAATGAAATCATCTGTTTGAGAAAATACATTGGCCTGCGCTGTCCATTCCAGCAGCTTCCAGCCAGTTTAGCTCACAGGGCTTAGAAAAGTTGGAAAGGACTGGAGATATCCAGTTCCTACCTATTTATCTCCATAGGACTGGAGATAATGTTCCTATCCATTGGGACAGGAACAGGAACCTCTCAGCTTTGCTGTGTTGGAAAAGATTACAGGACCTACAGAGACGTGTGAAGCGGGGGAAAGGTTCAGAGCGCATCCCTGAGTGAAACAAACCCAAAGGAGTTCAGCCTAGGGCTGAGCTGTGCCAGTTGTGTCTCAGCTCAGGTCTCCAAAACAGCCTGGAGCTTGGAAGGTAACTGCTACGTGAATCTGCACTACTTGTCCTGCCAGGACATGAGGAGACACGATCCTGGAGGACAGGGTTTAGTGGGCGGAGGGGGGGTTGGTTGGTGGTTGGACTGGATGATCTTGTAGGACTCTTCCAACCTCGATGTTTCTATTACTTGGCAATAGAATCACAGAATCATTAGGGATTGGAAGGGACCTGGAAAGATCATCCAGTCTAATCCACCTGACACAGTAGGATCACCTAGATCCAGTCACACAGGAACATGACCAGGCAGGTCTTAAATGTCTCCAGTGAAGGAGACTCCACAACCACCCTGGGCAGCTTGTTCCAGTGCTCTGTCACCCTCACTATGAAGAAGTTCCTTCTCAGGATGATGTGGAACCTCCTCTGTTCCAGCTCACAACCACTGCCCCTTGTTCCATCACTAGATGACATGGAGAAGAGCCTGGCTCCATCCTCCTGACACCTACCCTTGACTGGCACCAGATCTCTGCTGAGGAGGTCCAAGAAATCCTGCTGCACCCTCACCAAGGATAACCTGCTCCTGAGCCTCACACCAAGGGCGTGGGTTCAAATCACAAGGCATTAAGATTTTATTTATTGCATTGCAATGGCCTTTGGTGTTCTAGAAAGTGGGAAGGTCTTTACTGAAACTCTTGCTCCTCTCCCACTCCACAGGGCCGTCAAAAACCATCGTGGTGTCACTAGGGCTCTGCCAGGCCTCAGGGAAACAGGCAAAGGTAGCTGCAGCCTTGCTCTAAGGAGTCTCGTGGGTCAGAAGTGGCCTTTGGATGCCTTGCTGTGTGCTGCAGCCTCGAGGGTGATGCTAAGATTAGGAGCCTGGATGCCTTTGCATCCTCACCTCCACTTCGGCTGCTGCTTCTGTTCTCCAGAGAAACTGTCCACATGTTCCTTTCCCAGTTTGTTCACACTGGGAGCAAAACTTGATGGTGGGACATGCTCTGTGGGAGCTAATCAGTGGGTTTGATTGTGTGGAGGCTGTTCCTGCAGGGATCAGATGGTCAGTCTCGTACATCTCTGTAGTCCTTATACACTGTGGAAAAACGCACGAGCTGAATTACAGGGGGCTTTCTCTTCCTGTCATCCCAGATATACTCTGGAGACAGCACCTTGGAGGGTTTGTGGGAGAGGAAGTGCCTGTTGAGATGACTTTCTTCCTGCCAGGTTGCCATGATCCCATTGGCTTTGTCGGCCAGGATGGTCATGTGGCAAGTCTTGGTGAACTCATAGACTTTCTTGACCGCCCCTCCAAACACAGCTCCTCCATAGTAGAAGTCCCCTTCTCCACTAGGGATGTAGGCTGCTGAAGAGCTCCTCCTCTCGTAAGGGAACCAGCTTCGAGGGACGTTGAAATAGCCAGGGTGTATGGCTGCTACTATATCTCCCAGGGTCTCGGGCCCCCAGGCGTTGTAGAACACCATGTCGATGTCCAGGCAGAAGAGGTAGTCCACCTCCTGATGGCTCCTCTCTGCTATGTGCTTGTTTATGGCCTCCATCCTGCGCATGGAGCTCTCTTGCCAGATGGAGTATTTCTTGATGGGGACAATGACAACCCTCCGTCCAGGCTGCAGCTGGACACTGGCAATAGTCTCAGGGTTGTCAGTGAAGATGTAGTAGATCACCCGATAGCCTCTCATGAAATGTTTCTCTGCCGACTCCAAGAAGCGTCCCACAAACCTCGTGTATCTGTGCAGACACGACAGGTGAACAGCACAGCAGGGACCGGGGTGAGAGTGTGTCATTACAACTTTAAGGAATGAAAGAAGACAAGGGATGAAGAGCACTGACTAGCTGTAGCTCTAAGGATCCACACACTCTACAGGCAGTAGGTAAAGTACAGTGGAGGACAAGGAGCTGGTGGATTATCCCTGTGCTTTGCCCAACTAACCGCCTACCTCCAGAGCTCTAACTGCCAAGGCACATGCTGGTTCTTAAAAAAATATACACATCATTAGGGGTTTCAAGGGACCTCTAAAGGTCAGCAAGTCCAACACCTCTGCTCGAGCAGGACCATAGAACCTAGAGCAGGTCACACAGGAACACATCCAGACAAGTCTTGAAAGTCTCCAGAGAAGGAGACTCCACACCCTCTCTGGGCAGCCCTCTCCAGTGCTTTGCAACCCTTACAGTGAGGAAATTCCTCCTCATGTTGAGGTGGAACATCCTGTGCTCTGATTTACACCCACTGCCCCTTGTCCTGTCATGGGGTCCAAGTGAAAAGAGATTGTCTCTTCCTGACACCCAGACCTCACGGATTTATAGACAGTGATTAAATCCCCTTGTAGTCTTCTCCTCTCCAGACTAAAAAGCCCCAGGTCTCTCAGTCTTTCCTCATCAGATAGGTGGCTCCAGTCCCTCTATGATCTTCACAGCCCTCCACTGGACTCTCAGGCAGATCTCTGTCCCTGTTGAACTGAGGAGCCCAGAAAATGACCAATGCTGCCAAGTCATTTGGATGCAGAGTCTGTTGTCTCATGTGATTATGGACACAACACACAGCAGCTACAGACTGGGACAGATTTCAGCTCTACTGAGGACAAGCAAGGCCAAAATGATCCTTCCACAGAGGAAGTACCTCAGGAACGGTGCCCACCGAGCGTTTCACTTACTTGCCAACAGCAAAGGCCGTCACCCCTATGGTGAGATTCAGTGGCCTGTAGGCACTGTCAAGGATCTCAGCATTGAAGGTTCCCTCCCAGACGATGGGGGCCAGCCATGGTGTGACTGTCAGCACATCCTGACGCCTGAAGGAAAAGAAAGGGAATGGTAATGAGCCGCTCCTTTTGCTTTCGAGGCCAAAGGAAGCACTACAACAGGCAGCTAGAGGAGTGTGGGCAGCAGCATTAACTCACTAGGCATGGCATTACCTGCAGATTTCTTTCCCCCCTGCCCTCTTATTTAAGGTGACCAAGCACAGACATTTCAGCTCATGGGATGCAGTTAAGCACCGCTCAACAAACTGGCAGAAAAACTGAGGAGCTAGTAAAACCACAGAATCATTAGGGATTGGAAGGCACCTCGAAAGATCATCTAGTCCAATCCCCCCGCCACAGCAGGTTCCCCTAGACCAAGTCATAGCTCATGTAAGTTCTCAGAACTTTTCTGCTGAGGAGAGTTTAATGACCATGAGCTCTGAGGACCACAGGCTCTGCACATCCGCTCTCAACGTGAGGCAGACCGCTACGAACAGATTAAGACACAAGGAATAACACGAACGTTACTACAAAAATACATCCCGTTGCTGTGTTACTAAAACCCAGCGCGACGGTTCGTTTCTCCAGTATCTATACCCAGCTCTAACACATTCAGATGTAATTTAGCAGCACTCAGATGTGTGACAAGTTATGGAAAACCCTTTTCCAGTGGAAAGAGAAGCAGCAGAGACAGATTGTGCCCTCTTACAGCCATGCAATGCTCGTTCAACTTTCTCCTTTGTTTCCAGGGGTTTGTTTTCTACCTTCTTGATTTTAAAGCAAGGGGTGGTTAGCAGATAGAGAGAGCTTCTCCTCCTCTTCTACTCTGCCCTGGTGAGACAGCACTGGAACAGGCTGCCCAGGGGGGTTGTGCAGTCCTTCTCTGGAGACATTTGAAACCCTTCTGGATATGTTCCTGTGCGACTGGATCTAGGGGATCCTGCTGTGGCGGGGGGATTGGACTGGCTGATCTTCTGAGGTCCCTTCCAATCCCTAATGTTCTGTGACTCTGTGATGTACTGACAAGCACACAGTGACTGAACTCAGCCCTGCATCAGCACACACAGCTGTAGCCATACCCAGCTGGTTGTTCTCTTGGAACAAGGTTCCATGTGTACCAGGACTCAGAGAGTGCCACAGAGCCCCCAAACCGAAGGCAACAGGAACAAACCACTGAGTTCAAACAAAGAAACTTACTTTGGAGCCAGCACTCTTGGCTGCTGATAAAATAGTCTGTAAAAAAGGAAGAAATATCCACTGAATTATACATGAATATGCCCGGAAGAGAGGAACAGCAGTTTAAAAGGTCAGGAAATAAAAAGCCAGTGCTTACCGGGGGAAAAGCTGGATTAACTTCTCTTCTGTATATTGGAGCTTCATGGAGCTGCACGATGGAGAAGGAAAAAGAAAGGGACTGTAATTTGTTTCCTAAAACACAGATGAGGACCTGCTGCTGCACTGACAGCTGCCCAAGCCCCTGTGCTCCCTGCTCTGCCTGGTACAGGGGCTAGATGCTGCTGCACACACTTTCCAGGGCTGTCAGAGCAGCAGCAGTTTGGAAGCAGAGCTCAAAGCACAACAGGGACAGAGAGACACTGGCAGATCTCTGAGACTCTGGGTAAATCACAGTTCAGGGGCCAAACACCACGGAAACCGATGCTTGTTAGGGACTGCCAGCTCTGGTCTGTTTGTGCAGTCTGTGTGCTGTTCCTGCTCACCTGGAACAGCCCAACCATAAACCCAACCCCACCCTGCCCACTAAAACCTGTCCCCCAGGACCATGTCTATTCATTTTTGAGCCCCTCCAGGGATGGTGAGTCCTGCCCTCCCTGGGCATCCTTTTCCAACCCCTGACCACTCTGTCAGGGAAGTGATTTTTCCTGATGTCCAGCCTAACCCTCCCCTGGCACAACTCAAGGCCATTTCCTCTTGTCCTATCGCTGGTGACTTGGAGACAAAACTGACCTCCACCTCTCTACATCCTCCTTTCAGGCTGATAAAGGATGGGAAAAGCCACAGCTTCCCATGTTCCAGCTACTGTCCATTATGGCAGTGAAGTCACTTTAGCCATGGACACTGTTCCTCTGCACTGTAAATTCTCTTTGATGCAGGCTCAAGACAACTTTTGGGAGCCACTCTGAGTCCCTTAAACAGTAGCTTTCTTCATTAAATGAAGCACACCCTGAACCTGCAAGGTTTCTGGAGAAGCAGCTACCCCTTAATTCTCTTCAGAGCAGGCTTCTGGTCCACAACTCAAGTGCTGCTGGAAGAGGAGTACCTTCAGGAAGTCAGAGGAAGGCACAGGTTGCACGGTGAATAAGATGACAGGATCACCCAGATTGGAAAAGACCTCTAAGATCATCAAGCCAAGTTGTTACTCTAACAGTGACAAACCTTGGACTAAGCCATATCCTCCAGTACCAGATCTACACGAGTCATAAGATCATCAAGCCAAACCGTTACCCTAACAGTGACAAACCTTGGACTAAAACATATCCTCCAGTACCAGATCTCCAAGACTCATAAATACCTCCAGAGATAGGGACTCCACCACCTTTCTGGGCAGCCTGTTCCAATGCCTGAGCACCTTCCAATAAAGAGATTTCTCCTAAAGTCTAATCTAAACTTCCCCTGGTGCAACTGAAGGCCATTTCCTCTTACTCAATGGAACAGATCAACTAGATGATCTTTCGAGGTCCCTTCCAATCCCTAATGTTCTGCGATTCTGTGACCCCTATGATGGGGTCAATGAATGTGATCAGGAGTCTGAGGGTTATTCCTAACTCTGCCAGGAGGTCTTACAGGATCATCCATCTCACTCTGTGATTAACATTTCTCCATCCAGGGATCTCAAAGCATAGTGAGACCCCGTGTGTGGTTAGACTCCAGTAACAAATCCAGAGTTAACCTGCTAGCCACAGTCCCTGTGACCCACAACAATTGAGGCCTCACGCAGAGCTGTACAGAGCTGCCCTGAGGAGCGAGCAGACTCACCTAGAGGAGGCTGCATCACTACCAGCTTGTTTGAAGACAGTGACTAATCACCAAGAACAAGTGCCTACTTGTTGATAGCCACTGATCCCACCAGCGAAGCAGAGCTCCTGACACAACTACGTGCACAAGGGACTACTCACTACTCACAAGATTTCAGGGCAAGGAAGGTAATATGGGAGGTAGTGCACTCTTCCATTCCCAAGTGTAATCCTGTGAGAGCAAAGAAACACTTTAGGGTGGGGAACACTAAACGAGGCCTTCCTAGTGTTTTCAAAGATCTCCTCAGAACCTCACACTGCTCTTAGCAAGTCCCTCTAGCTAACTACATGGCTACTAACAAGAGTAGGATCCAACATGCAAATGTGCTGCTGCCAAAGCGTAGGTGGGAAGCTCAGGAGACAGTGAGCTTCCCAGGAGCCCAGAGGCATTCAGCTTATAGAATCATATCACAGAATCATAGAATCATTAGGGATTGAAAGGGACCTCCAAAGATCATCTAGTCCAATCCCCCTGCCACAGCAGGATCACAGCTTGGAAGATCAGGTCTAACTGATCTTACATTCAGCCTGAAGAGGCTTTTTCTCTCTCCCTTCAGTTCTGATCACAATCTGTAGAGATTTACACACAATCACTTAACGACTGTGTAATGCAAGCACCCGCCACGTGAAAGGAGAGCAAACTGCAGCATCAGAAACACCCTATAATTAGTAACATGCAATAATTAATGATTTAGCAGGGAACAGAAATGCCTAATCTCAGATTCCTTTCAAACAAGGAATTTGAGAATCTCTCAGGCACCCTCAGTGCTCCAAACTGCAAAAGTTCCCAATGTTTGAAAGCAGCAGTGTCTCTGACAGCTACAAAGAGACAGATAATCATCTCTTCTAAAGCCTCAAGTGAAACCTAACTGGAATATTCTGTATTTAAACGTTTGTGATGGTGTTGGCAGCCTAATTTAGACACAATTGGTCTTTTTATTCCTCTCTCTTTGGAGGCCTCTCCCACAACTAGTGTTAGTTTCTCTGTTATACAAATTACCCTCTTTTCCTACAGCTCTAGCAGGTGGGCTGCCTGTGTTTTTCTGCTGTTGTGCTTTCTACCACAGCGTAGCTACAGGCAGGATGTTTTCAGTATGACTGAGCTGGCCAGCAAGTGCTTACCAGATAAAGGCAGCAGCAGCAGCAGAGAGGCAGACCAGAGACCCCAACACTTTCCTGGAAAACATGTCTTGCAGAGCAAAATGAAGGGGGCATCTGTGATGGATAAAGCAGCAAGAAGAACTGGTTATAGATGGCTCACTCTGAGAGAAATGGAATGGAACTCTGTTTCCAAACAGTTTTGTTTTAACTCGGTCTTCACGGAATCAGGAACATGGGGAAAAAAAAACCAGACTGTAAGAGCCAGGCCTCTTAGTCACGGAGGCAGTTCCTGTAAACAGTTTGGGAAACCATCTCAGTGAGACCTAACCACGGTTGTAATTGTGTGGGGAGCCTTTCCCATCTGATTCTAGTCTCTGTAGGCTCTGTTTATTCACACACACCTATGGAATTTAATAAACTCACCAAACCCAGCCGTACCAGGTGGCATGTAGAGCTCACACAGTTATCACTTTAGCTGATAAACTTCATCTCTCACAGAAAAGGAACTGCCGGACGTGGTTCCTTCCAAAGGTACCTGTAGGAGAAAGGTAAACTGAGGTCTGACAGGAGCAAAGGCACATTACATGACAAATAACATATAATGGGTGGCAACACTGCTCTGTAATTCAAAGCCGACTTCCTTTTCAACAGCCACAAAAATCCACCTCCCCTGGCTCAGCTCTCTTACCTTAAAAGCTCAGATTGATCATTTTGCTGTTCCCAGGCAAGTAAAGGTTCCTGCAGTGTGAATTGCAGGACCTGTGGCAAACACACAAAGCCTTTGCACGTGGCCAAGTGGTTTTTTTAAAAGCACATGAATGGCTCCAGGCTACGTTCCTTATTACCTTTGGTGAATACGAGCTACGGTGCTGCAGGTACCTCTCTGCGTGTGCAAACTCACTTCCACCTACGTCACATCCTCTGTGCCAAGAGAAAACACTCTTCTACACAGCAAGATACCCAGGCTGCTGCTGTAGGATGGTAAATATGGAGCCAGAGGAAAGCTGTGATTGGAGCCTGGAGGGAGAAGCAAAAAAAAGGTTGTTTGTCAAACTCCTATTTATAGACAGTCAGTAGCGTTGATATTAGCAGGAGGAACTGGCACAGGGTGCTGGAATACAACAGTGCCAATGGCTCTGGAAAGTCAGCAGTGAGTTTCCCTGCTTTAATTTCCTGCTAGTAAAAAGCCAGGTAGCAAAATGTTATTGAATTTGCTGTACTACACCATACAGAAATCCTCTCTGGTGCACGGTTCCTTGTTCTCCTGTCAATCAATTTAACCAGCTCTCACCAATAGGCATCACAAAATCCAACTTTAAAAATAAATCTATCATCTAGGTCATCCTGCTGTGGCAGGGGGATTGGACTGGA
>VXBP01003652.1:1315430-1350452 GCA_013400115.1 Rhinopomastus cyanomelas
TACCCCTCCACCATCATCTACCCCTCCACCATCATCTACCCCTCCACCATCATCTACCCCTCCACCATCTCTATCTATCCCAACACTTTTAACCATTTAAAGCCTTCATAGACTTGTGCTGAGTAGTTCTAGACTCTTGCCTAAAAACACTGTAGGTACACAACCGTCAATGGCTTTGCCAGCAGCCTTTCCCCTCCAGCTGTCACTCTGTGCTTTGACTAGTTCTAGTTCTTGAGCTAGTCTGCAAGGACAGCTGCTACACCAATCTGAGTGCTTTAGTACCTTCTCTCTACCCTTGTGCTTGATGCTCTGGCACAGGCAGAATGAGCAAGTGCACTGAGGAGGGCTCAGTTGACTCTCAATCATATTTTGAGAACTGTCATAACAGAGGGTGGGTAGGCAACCTACATCAGTGCTTCATTGCCCTTCTCATCTGGAGGCTTCCTAATTTCCAACCAGGATCTTGCTGCAGTTTAGGTCCAAGTCTTTATGGCAGTGACCACACACCCGGAGACTCCACTCACATACCTGAGGGCTGTATTTCCTTTCCTCTTCTGTTCTGAGCTCAACCACCACGGCTTCTCCAGACTTCCTCAGTGGATTGTTAACGTTGAGATCCATGATTACTTCTGTAATTCCACTTGAACTTGCTCTGATCAGTCTGTTCTCACAAAATGTGGTGACAAACCAAACCCAACCCAACCCTCGTGCTGAGCCTTCATCAGTATTGTGTAAAGCAGGACTACTCCACAAGACTGAAATGCTGTTACAGCTCATACTGCCACCAGCCCCTCCCAGCTCAATGCCTCTTCACAACTTCATACACATCCTCTCAACACTCCCTCCAAAGCACAAATTAAAACATAAGACAGCACCGACTTGCAGATAATCTCGTGGGGATCCTCATTTCCTGCCCCTGACCATCCAACACACACTTAGCACCAGGGCACAGAGACTGAGAGCACAGAGCTTGGGCTGTGGGGAAAGACACAGGAAAACAAATCCATGCAAGAAAGGAGAAGTTATCCTCAAACTTAAAGAGTAAAGTTAACACAGACGTGGGTGTTCTGGTTGTTTTAGTGCAGTTTCAGCTGTGGTAATGGGCCTCGTGTGCTTCCCTGTGTCTTTCCAGAGTAAACACCAAATCCCTTAGGACGAGCAACACGCATATTTTGAAGCAGTGCATCATTAGGAGCACAGCTGATGCTTTGCTTCAGTTTGTGTGTTGTAAATCTGCATGAGCACCAGAGCCAGATGAGTTTGGAACATCCCCTCACATCTGAAACGGTCTCGCTGACATTTACCATATCTATCCTCGACTGATTTATGGCTCTAGGGTTCACAAGGAATGCAAAATGAAATGGATGTGGCTGCAGTTAATGACACAAAAACCAGCCAAAGCCTTTTAAATAGTGATTGGGGTTCCTCAGATTTGTTCAGAGAGTGACTTTTTAAAAGCAGTGTGGTTGAGAGTAGCTGTGTTACTCCTAAATGAACTTGCTTGACCTCCCAGGACAAAGCAGTGCTTTATCTTCGAGTCCAGCCTTGGAAAGCGTTCTGGATTGCAGATAAATACCTCACTTGGAGACCATCCCATGGAAAACATTCTTTGCAGATCAGCTATTTCAGATCTCTAAGCCTGCATTTCAGATTCCTACAAGCAGTGAGCTGTGAGTACAGTGTCGTTCAGCATGTGAGGAGAGAGAGAGAATATCCACGGGAAAGGCTTCGTCTGCGCCAAAGGAGGAGTTTCCTTGCTGGACTCCATTACTGAACAGGCTGTTGTAACCTCAGATTGTGTCTTCATCGTGAACTTGAGTACAAATCCACTGCCTGGGCTTCTGGCTTTTCACACTCTCGTGTTACAGCCAGCAGCACAAGGAGTTAACTTTCCTCTGGCTGAGATCCGACCGGGAGGAACTGCACAGTGTCTACATTTCACTTACAGCACGTTCTTTGGATTGTTTTTTACTTCAAGAGGCAAAAAATAGCTGCTTCCAACACTGCATTTGCTCAGGAATGGGGGAAAAAGGAGAAAATCCTATTGGGCTAAATCTGTAACCATCACTGACACTAGTACAACCCTGTCGGGTTACACCAACAACGGTGGCAAGAGACCTCAGTTATAGAGTTGCTTAATCTTCTGGATGGATCGTTTCCACCAGTTCTCCCAGCGCTGAACTGCCAGTAGCTCAGCTGCACTCTCTTCCTTGATCTGGGCAAACTGCTGCTCGAGGTTATGTTTGTATTTCTGCATAAACAACAACAACATTAATATAGGACAAAGCTGGTAATGATGAGATATAATTTTCCTTTGCCCGAATCCAGTTCCTGATCTGCTGTCACAAGACTGCACACAGGCCACTGATTATCTGCCTGAGACAACAGGACTACACGAAGAAGGGATTCTTCGCTGTCAGCCTTCTGTGCTCCTTTTCAAGATTTCTGAGACTAATTTATCAGCAATGTTTAAATTTTGCTAAAAATGCCAAATATGCATCTCAGCTCCATTAGCTCCCAAGACTAAATAGCTGCTTTCTCTAGAGAGAGAGCAGCACATAGATCAAACACAGACTGCACGCTGGCTCTTGCTGAACATCCTCCATCCTGAGTTTGACCTCAGCTACTCTGATGCTGCTAAAAAGGTATTTCACCTAAACACACACTTGTAGACCACCATGAAAACCTCAAGATACCTTTACTGGTCCATCAGGTTCTGGGAAGACTAATTAGTGTTTTGATTATGAGGAAAGGCTGAAGGAGGTAGGTGTCTTGAGCTCCAAAAAAGGAGACTGAGGGGTGAACCTATTAATATTTTTAAATATGTGAAGGGTGGGTGTCAGGAGGATGGAACCAGCCTCTGCTCAGGGACACCCAGTGATAGGACAAGGAGTGTGAGCTGGAACAAGGAAGGTTCCACGTAAATATGAGAAGGACCTTCTTCCCAGTGAGGGTGACAGAGCCCTGGAAGGGGCTGCCCAGGGTGGTTGTGGAGTCTCCTTCTCTGGAGACATTTAAGACCCACCTGGACATGTTCCTGTCTGACTTGGTCAAGGGGATCCTGCTGTGGCAGGGGGATTGGACTTGATGATCTTTCAAGGTCCCTTCTAATCCCTAATCTTCTGTGATTAGAGTGTTGATGCTCCCAAATGTAAACTACACTGCCAATATGGCTGGAAGATCTAAACCACTGTGCATATTAATATCTCACATAGCTGTAATGTTCTTCTTAAACCAAACCCCCCACCAGTAGCAGCCCCACTCACAGTCCTTGCCCACAGACCAACCTCATACACAGCATCTCTTGCTTCCACCACTGCTACGTGGGCCCACGTAGTCTTGGCTGTTCTAATTGATGCAGTTTCCCTGCACAGTACAAGGTCTGGATTGTCTTTAAGAGTAGTCATGGGTATTCCTGGCCAAGTCCTTTAAAACAAAAGAAGCCCAACCACCCACATGAGACAGTTAGAAAAGAGCAGATCATCCTACTTCATGTTACTTACTGTGCCAAAAATTAAATGCTTGTCTTTTCATCTCTACAAAAGGTTTACCCTGAAAACTACCTTATTTCACACAATCACTTTTTCTTTCAATACTTCAGGATACTGAACAGCAAATACAGCTCATAACTGCCAGGAAAGCACAAGATATTCAAAGATCTGAAAGTGCTGGACTGAAAAATGGTGCCTGGCAAAGGGGCATCACAGCAGCACTGACGTTGCATTGCTTCCTTCTTTCAAACCATTACCCACCCAAACTGCCCCATAACTAGTTAAATGGCACCACTAATGATAAACAGTGTTCAGCAGCTTCAACAAGCAAAAAGAACGATGAGGACAGCACCTGAGAGTGACAGAGAAGAGAAATTAAAAGACAGCAGTGTTCCGTGTGCTCCAATATTACCTGCTCCCACGCTGCACTAAGTTTATAACCTCTTGGTTTTCCAGAGGAAGTTCAACTTGTCTATGACAGATTGAAGTGGGGGTCTTATCTCCTGGTACTCCAGTTTCTGGGGGACAACAGAAGATAGACTCAGCACCAACAAAGCAACGGCAGTAACACCATGGCTCTGCAGCAACAGCACGCAGCTAGGTGCTCCTTGCTTTCAAGAAGTAGCTTTGCATGCTTGATCGTGCAGATCTGTTTAAAATACTACAGCACACTGCAGTCTCCTTGTCCTAGGAGAAGCCTGCTGCAACTTCTGAGAGGTCTGAACAAGCCATTACTTCTTTACTTACTTGCTACTTGCACATCATCAACAGTGACAGCATCGTCTAACTGCAGCAGCAGCTTTTCAGTGAAGGCAGCCAGTGCAGACACAAAGCTCTGCGCACACTCAGCAGCACAGTCCTGTTGGGGGGGCATTGGAGACAAGTGAGAGAAATTCCTTTGATAATTTGATCTCCTCTCCAGAAGAGCGACACAAACACTCAACCCTGACATTTGGCAGCAGCTGCAGATAATGGACATAAGGCTCTAGATTTCACATTAAGGGTCTAAAAGTGTCTCTGTGCAGTAGTCTTCACACTACCTGATGACTAAGGTGCTACAGAGTTCCAGGCACTGGGGCCCAGCAGTTCTTTGGGTTAAGCAGCTATTTGTAAATATATCCCAAAGCAAAGTCCTTTAGAGAATCAGAGTCACACAACATTAGGGGTTGGAAGGGACCTCGAAAGATCAGCCAGTCCAATCCCCCCAACACAGCAGGATCACCCAGACCAAGTCGCACAGGAACATGTCCACGTGGGTTTTAAACATCCCCAGAGAAAACTCCACATGGAAGTGCTTTGGCCAGGTATTACCCTACAACAGGGTCTGTGCTTCTGTGTCTGTGTGCAGAGCTATGGAGACAAGGAGATGCTCCTTTGGAATTAAAGAATTTGGAATTTTAAATAAGTGGCCTGAAAGTAGTAACCAAAGACCTTTAATGTTGGGGAACTGCCCTTCAGTGACCCTAAAGAATGGAGCAGGCATGTTTTGATGCCTGACTTGCTCCCACAAAATTCTGCCTATTCCAGTTCTAAATCTTTTGTAGAAAAAGTCACTCCTTTGCACTAATGAAGTGCTCACAGAAGTAACCCTGGCAGGCATCTGTCACCAGCTAGGAAAAGAACTAACCAGAGGATGTCACTATTACTCCAAATTTAGAATGATGTAGAATAATTCTGCCATTAAGGGATAAATTCTCTCTTCCTCAGCATGAATCACAGAATGATGGAGGCTGGAAAAGCTCTCTGAGCTCAGCCAGCCCAGCCCAGGACCTAACATAACTGATCCACATCAGGCAGACCAGGGCACTAAGGGCTGCAGCCACTCTGCCCTTAAACACATCCAGGGATAGGGACTCCCTCACTGCCCTGAACAGTCCATTCCAGGCTCTGATCACCCTTTCCATGAGGAAGGGCTTCTTAACATCCAACTTAACTTTCCCCTGGCAGCTTCAGGCCCTGCCCTCTTGTCCTGGTGCTGTTTGCCTGAGAGAAGAGCCTGACCTCCACCTGACTACAACTTCAGGGAGCTGGAGAGAGGGAGAAGGTCCCCCCCTGAGTCTCCTCTTCTTCAGGCTAAATATCCCAGCTCCCTCAGCCTCTCCTCATTAGACTTTCCCCCTAAAGATCAGTTAGCTCCACAATAACTCCAGGCAGTGTACAAGTGCTGGTGTCTTTCCCTACATATTGAGCTGATACTGATAAAACATGAGAGAGATACTAGAACAGGATTGCCTGAAACTCAAAACATTTTCCACTTCACTTTCTGGAAGGAAGAAAGTGTCCCAGGTGTGCTGCCCTTCCACATCTAGCCTTACCTTCAGCTTCTGTGTGTTGAGCAAAATACCATCAGTTTGGTCCTTTTGCCTTTTTATTTCCTCTTGGGACAAAGCATCCAGCTGAGGTAAGTTGTTTGGGTGTCCCAGAGAAGGATGTAGCTGTTTCCTGTGCACATCCTGGAAGTGAATGGTCAAGACATAAGTATCTTTAGTGAAGAATGTGCACTTGAATCATGGTAAGGAAGAAGTAAACCCCACATATTTTTGAGTATTCAGAAAGAGAAAGGCAATTCAGTGCATTCCTTGGCTGTCTAGAGCCAGACCTCCCAGTTCAGTATATACTAAATTGCTACTCTGCTGGAGAATAGGGACCTCTGGTCTCACCTTGAGTTTGATTTTTAACAATTAATCATCTATACGAGTAAGATGTTCGAAGTATTTCAATATTTCTATGGTTTCCTGATTTCAGCCACAAAGCATTTAGCCTTGCTTCGATTGGAAGCAGACCAGTATGCCCAGTACACAAACCTTTGCATTCTCCCAGTCTTCCAGCTGTTTACTGAAGAGGTGGCGAATCTGGCCAGTGGAATGGCTGAGCTTCTGCTCGTGTTCCTCGAAAAGGCGCTCAACTGCCAACCGGGAGAGGTAATGGAGCTCCTTCTCACACAGCTTCAGCTGATCCTGAAATTCTTTTGGGGAAAGACAGGGTGTTTATGTGACATGAAACCACTCACTGCAGGTGAAAAACAATCCCTTGGATGATTTGATGTACACTGCAGGGTTGAACAACCTGGAACATTCTCTCTCAGAATGTCCCTGCCATTCCTTTTCCTAGGTCCAATGCTTTGAGAAGCCCTTGCTACAAGATGTGTCCTTGTTCAGCTCTTTTACTTTAGTCAAGTGTCCCTCTGCCACCCTTTCAGAGGCTGATAATAAATAAAAGAGAGGATTGGCTTCATTTACAGCAAAGTCAGCTGGAGTTTCTCCGCTGAGCGCGATGGATTAAGAAAGGAAACAGCAATTTCCAGTTCACATCATTGAAAAGTTACACACACGAGAAATTAGGGCTGAGCTGAACAGATTTACCTGTGAGATAGGAATTGTGGTAATCATCTGTCTGACTTTTGTGTAACAACAGGGCCTCTTTAAGCATTTCTCCACAGTGCGCAAATGTCTTCGGCAGATCTTCAGGCAACTTGATTTGAGGCTTCTTTTTTCCATAGAAGTCCTTGAAGAGACAGAGGTAAAGCAGAAAAGCTGTTGGCAACACGTTCAACAGGTCACATCTAGACACGGAACAGGGGCAGGGATAGGCACAGGCCATCAACCATCCTATTCACGGAATCAGAATGTTCAGGGTTGGAAGGGACCCTGAAAGATCATGTAGTCCAACCCCCCACATGGCAGAGTAGGGTCACCTAGATTATTATTTGAGAGCAGTTTGAAATCTCTTACTTGACACCAGTTTTCTTTCTTGAACTCTGAAATCACAGAGTCATAGAAACTCTTAAGTCGTGTTTTTAAAGAAATCTGTTATTAAAATCACACTGTGTCAAACACGATTTAAAGATTAGCTGCACCAGTGAAGACAGGAAAAATTTGAGATGGGCATCCAACCACTGTAAAGAACCAGTTCACTGACACGGGAATAGACCTGCCAAAGCAAAAGCAACTGAAGAACACTAGGTTTTCTTACCTGAGCAAGGGAGAGCAAACTGTTATTGACCATCCAGAGAATATTCGTAATAATGCCCTTAAAAGTACTGAAAATGAAGAGAATTTTTTTTTTAATTTAAAGAATTTACAAACAAAAAGACAATCATGCTGTAAAATGGCAATAGCCATAATCCCACTGGCAATAGCTACTGCTTTTCAAATGTGTTTATTTATTTCAAAGATGTTTAACTGAATATATTTTTTATAACACAGACAGGGAATGCCTAAAAAATTTCATCCCCTAACTCCAACGCCGGCATGCTAACCCTAATCCTAAACCCGGGACTCTAACCTTAACCCCGACCCCAGCACTCTCACCCTAACCCCAATGCCAGCACGCTCACCCTAACCCCAATGCCAGCATGCCAACCCTAACACACTGATCCTAACCCCGACCCCAGCACTCTCACCCTAACCCCGACACCAGCACACTATCCTTAACCCCAATGCTAGCATGCTAAACCTAACCTGGACCCCAGCACTCTCACCCTAACCCCAATGCCAGCATGCTAACCCTAACCCCAACCCTAACACACTGATCCTAACCCCAACCCCAAGCACTCTCACCCTAACCCCAGCAGTCTAGATTCTCAGCAGAAGCAGCACAGACTGACTGCTCTAAACACTTAGTGCAGCTGTCCTCCACAAAACACCAACCTTAGCCAACTTCTGCGCTGAAAACTTTAAGAGCTTACGAGGCATTTGAGAGAAATGAAAAATAGCTGAAGGTGGGTCTAGCTGTTTGCTGGAAGTATTTTGAAACACAATACAGAACAAAATTCCCAATCACTTCGACATCTTTAGTATTGAACTGCAAAAGCTCCTGACTTACTCAGATTCTGGAGGCTGCTCTCCAAATATGAGGAAGTCATTGATGCTGAGACCTGATTTGGCGTCTTTCCGTTTCCTGAGGAGGCAAAACGGGACTTTGAAGCTCGCCATTTGAAA
This sequence comes from Rhinopomastus cyanomelas, assembly GCA_013400115.1. Taxonomy (NCBI): domain Eukaryota; kingdom Metazoa; phylum Chordata; class Aves; order Bucerotiformes; family Rhinopomastidae; genus Rhinopomastus; species Rhinopomastus cyanomelas. The sequence goes on from VXBP01003652.1 coordinate 1,323,862, forward strand.
CTGTTACTTGAGCTGGTCAGCAATAAGATGGACATGAAACTGAAGACAAATTCAATGCAAGTCTAAACCTTCACAGATGAAAATGATTTTTTCATTGAAAAAACATTCAGAATTCTCTTCTCAATGGCTCTGCAAAACTTTTCTGTGCTTTGCACTACTACAGCAGCTTATTTCAGCCATCTGCAGATGAAAGAGCTGAAGGCTATTTAGCCACCAGACCTAGACGTGAAGCCTTTTTGATTTAAGAGTGGGGTTAGGGGGTATTTCCACAACTTCAAAATATAAAATGAAAGTAGATTAAGGAGGAAAAGAAGGTTTTTTCCAGCCAAACACAAAAACAACAAAGCAGAGCAGATCAAGAGGACATAAACAGGGAAAGGATCCCAAAGGATAAGCACAGATGGAAGGAAGGTTAATACAAATAAGCACTAAGAGTTTTTCAAAGAAGAGGCTGTGGACAGGTAAATTTCCTCACGGCAATATGCTAAGTGGAGTTCCCTTTTTGCGGGGAGCCTTACTGTCTCGTTGACTTCTTCTTCTTCTTAACAGATGCTGCCTGGGTGATCAGAGTTGCAGAGCCACCAGGAGCGGCGTTCTGTGGATCTTTATCACTTACAAGTTCATGAGAACTCTTGGACTTGGGAAGAGGTGCTGCAGACAATTTAAACAAGAGAAGATGAAGAACTTTTCTATAAATGGCAACTGAAGTCTCCTTTTATCTGGTCAGACGGTTCATGTTCTCATTCCTACAAGGTTTTCTTGCAACGTTAAGGGGCCAGCTGTAGGAATTATCACTTCTGGCAGACAGAACTGAAGTAACCCAGCAGCAGCAACAGCAATTGAGACTGTGCACTGGGCCTTGAGCAATGGGAATGTCAGGAAACACGTGGCAGATGGAAGGAGAGTTAAAACAACATGAAGGCAGTGAATAAGGAGGAGAATTTACAGGCTACATTCATGGTCTTGGCTGCGACGGGGACCTTGGAATGTGGACGAGAAAGGGGATGTCTTTGGAAGTGGCTGGAGGATTCAAATTCTGGAGAAGAGAGATAAGCAAGTGGGAATACTAGAGAGGGAGCTGTTTGGGTTACCTCTGAATGACAGTACACCAAGGATCCCTGATCCTCCCAGTCATCCTAATTCTTTTCTCCATCCCTTTAGTCATATATGGATACTCATTCTGAAGTCAGCATCTTATTGAAATTCTGGGCCACCTACTCCAAGAAAGAGATTGAGGGGCTGGAGCAGGTGCATAGGAGCAACGAGGCTGGGGAAGGGACTGGAGGGCAAGTCTGATGGAGAGTGGTTGAGGGAGCTGAGGGTGTTTAGCCTGGAGAAGAGGAAACTCAGGGGGGACCTTCTCCCTCTCTCCAACTCCCTGAAGGGAGGTTGTAGTCAGGTGGGGGTCAGGCTCTTCTTCCAGGCAACTAGTGACAGTGAGCCAGGGGAAGGTTAGGCTGGATGTTAGGAAACCCTTCCTCATGGAAAAGGTGATAATACACTGGAATGGGCTGCCCAGGGAGGTGGTGGAGTCCCTATCCCTGGAGGTGTTTAAGGACAGACTGGATGTGGCACTTGGTGCCGTGGTCTAGCTGATTGTGATGACGTTAGATCCTGGGCTGGATGAGCTCAGAGGGCTCTTCCAACATCAATAATTCTGTGATTCTGCAGCCTTCCTTGGTTAAGAGCCAAAAAACACATTATTATTATTAAAGATAACAAAGGTTATCTTTAGGATGCCTAAGTCTCTTAGAGCTAGCAGGTAAACCACTGGCCTGGAGTGTGTTAGTCTGGCTCAGTGACATGCTAGGAGCCACTATTGAGACAGACGGAATATACTGAAGGAACTGCTGGCCCACCTGGTGCTAATGACTTGGAATCTTTTTTCTTCTTACTTTGGGCTGAAGACTTTCTTCGTGGCTGAAAGCTGAAACACAAAAAAGAGCTAAGCAGCTGCTGAATCCTCTGCCGCTTTAAGTTACACACTTCATCATGCTCCATGTAACTTCTCTATCCCTGCCAGGTGCTAAGTGCAGTTAAATACCTGAGTAATATTTAACAGCTATGGATTACTTTTACAACTGAGTGTAAATACAGGTACTCTCATGGGAGTAACTGGAATATCAGAATTTCTAGAAGCAAAACTGTGCATTAAAATATTTATTTACAAAACACCTGCTGCTTATTTCACACTTTGTATCTTCATCTAACTATGCAGCATGCAACCCCCTTTTAACTATAATAATACTAGCAAAGAAGCAAAAACAAACATTTAATGCCTAAAATTTATCATCATTTGACTTATTACTTACAATAGGGTATCTTTGGCTATTAGAAGTTGCACTTTTTGTAAGAAAGTAGTCTCAGCTAGACTGATTTTTCAAGTTAGACTGACTAGAAAGCATGCAGCAGCACTACCTAAGAACAGTATATTCTGTTGTTCTGTATATGCAAAGGTTAAGTATAGAATTTGAATCACAGGGAGGGTGACAGAGCACTGGAAGGGGCTGCCCAGGGGGGTTGTGGAGTCTCCTTCACTGGAGATGTTTAAGACCCGCCTGGATGTGTTCCTGTGTGGCTTGGTCTAGGTGATCTTGCTGTTGCAGGTGGATTGGACTGGATGATCTTTTGAGGTCCCTTCCAATCCCTAATGATTCTGTGAATTCAGCAAAACCTTGATAAGCTTCTGGAATATAAATGTTAAAAAGACTGTAGTGAAGCCCCTTGTAGCATTGTCATGAGCCTCACGAAGAGCAGAGCTATGTACAGCAAAGAAAACATAAAGACACTAAAATACCACCAGGCCAAGAAGTACTTACTCAAGTATGTTTTGGACAACACTGATGATAGGATCGTTGATGACAGGCGTTCCTCTTTCGCTTGGTTTTAACGCAGGGTATTTCTCAGGATCTATCCCCATCAACGTCAATTTCCTCTTATCTTGGAGATGCTCCGTTCCAACGGCAGCAGCAGTTGGACCTTCCAACACAGCGTCTGTTGCAAGAGGGCTAAAGTCCTCCTGAAAAGGGAAGGAAAAAGAAGCCCTGTTGGACTGTAGCTGGCAGGCAGTGAAAGCACTGCATGTAGTTACTGACTATCAAGGCAGTTTCCAAACTTACATTGTTTCTCTTCACAGGCTGAAAGAAGGGTTTTATAATCCCTGCAGTAATGCAGTTACAGCTAAACAACTCTGAGACACTCAGAAGCAGTTGAGAGTAGATTTTCATAGCTATCACAAGCAGTACTTAAGTAAATACCCTGAAAACAATGATCCACTGAGGATTACAGGATCACAGAACGTTAGGGATTGGAAGGGACCTTGAAAGATCATCCAGTCCAATCCCCCTGACACAGCAGGATCCTCTAGATCAAGTCCTGGCAGGTTTTAAACGTCTCCAGAGATGGAGATTCCACAGCCTCCCTAGTCAGTCCATTCCAGTGCTCTGTTACCCTCACTGGGAAGAAGTTCCTTCTCAGACTGATGTGGAACCTCCTGTATTCCAGCTCACACCCCCTGTCCTATCACTAGATGACACTGCGAAAAGCCTGGCTTCACCCTCCTGACACCCACCCTTACAAAATAAGGACAGACTTCCCAGGCAAGGAAGTAAAAAAATAATTAAAAAAAAACCCTAATCAACCCCAGTTGATAATTATTTTTTACAATTATTTAAAGAAACCCATGAAATACATCTCTAGGAGTAGTGCTACACCTTGAAAATAACCTCTCCCAAAGGAAAACCTGCCTGGATATGTTCCTGTGTGACTTGATCTAGGTGATCCTGCTGTGGTGGGGGCATTGGATAAGATGATCTTTTGAGGTTCCTTCCAATCCCTAATGTTCTGTGATTCTGTGACTGAGCAGTTCACTGTGATGCTGCAAATCTTTAACATTTAGTAAACTCAGTGGTGATGGACTTACTCAGCTTCTTAGAATAGCTGACCTCATGTTACAATGTCTTGGACTCCTTGGAATAACACAGCATCTTCCTTTATTTGAAAATCCTAAGCACAGGTTGTGTAAAAAACCTTTAGAACTTCTACACATAAAAATTCAGTCAGTATTAGGTCATAGGCTGGGCTTGATGATCTTAGAGGTCTTTTTCAGTCTCAACAATTCTGTGATTCTATTTGCAATAAAGAATTGAGAACGTTACTGCTGTCTTACGTCAGCATCTGGGCTGCCTGTCCGCATCGATAAGCAGTCAAGGTACTGGCTCCTCTTTTTCAGTTCTTTGAGCAATACTTCAATACAATCACACAACTCCTCAGCAGTCAAGGCCTGGAAGAAGCAAGAGCACAGAGGGTAATTACTACACTAAATAGCTCAGACATTTCAGATGTGCTCACTGCTGCACACAACATCATTCCACTCTGTTCTGCCAGCATTTTATCCACATGTTCATGGAAACACTGAGAGCGTATAAAGATTGGAGTCATGGAATGGCCAGGGTTGGAAGGGACCTTCAAGATCATCTAGTTTCAACTCCTCTGCAGAGGCAGGGACACCTTCACTACAGCAGGTTACTCAGGGTTCCATCCAACCTGGCCTTCAACACTTCCAGGGTTGGCACAGCCACAACTGCCTTGGGCAACCTGTTCCAGCATCTCACCACCCTCACAGGAAAGTATTTGTTCCTCATGTTCAACCTCAACCTCCCCTCTTCAAGACAGGGAAACAGAAAAACAGGTACTGGACCTTCTTGAGCAAAAATTCTGTGGTAAAACACTCTCTGCCCACCCTGAAAATGTGGATAAATAGAAGTCTACTTCAAACAAATACATGATACAAACATACACAATGAGTCAAGTCAGTACCAAGTCAAATTAAACACAACTTTGTACTCACTAGAACTTACTTTTTCATCTCCAGTAGAATGAGAAGCATCCTTTATCTTCTGACGGATCTCCTCCAGGTGAGTGTTTATTGTCACCACCTGCACATTGGAATTCAGCACCTAAAGAAGATGCAAACAACAGTGAAGTGAAATAGCATTCAAGGCACTTTCAGAGGCTCTGTTCTGAAACCACTACACTTGCTGGTGAAAACACTCAGTCATTGGTACTCAGAGGAGAGGCTAACAATAGTAACTCACTAAAAGAGAACTTCATGTCCTCTGCTGCACCACACAAAGATGCTGGTCTATCAGCTGTACCTACTCAACTTGCTGCAAAGCCACAGCATTCCAGCAGAGCTGCAGCACTAGTAAAGACATAATTTATGCCTATAATGGTAGAAAACATGCTTTAAATTAATATAGAGCATCACTTAATTCTGTTCACTCTGAATTCAGACAAAAATCTCCTCAATGGAACAAAAAAGAAATTGTCATAATACATTTGGACAAAGTTTGGATGTTTCTGCTTGTACCTCTGCTTTGATTTGCACTCGTAGGCTTCCCAAGCCCTGTTTGATCCTCTGCATAAAGTCTCGAGTCATAAAAAGAAAACTGAGGTTTGTTTCAGCCTGGTTGACAAGTAGTCTAGCCTTTAAGAAAGCCAGAAACAAGAGACAGAACTAATTAAATTACATTTTTTAAAACTCATATCATAGACCTCTCTGCCTTCTACTTAGTTTTTCCATCCTGTAACTGCCACACAGAACACTGCTCCCAGACTGGGACCATGAGACAGAATCACAGAACATTAGGGATTGGAAGGGACCTCGAAAGATCATCCAGTCCAATCCCACTGCCACAGCAGGATCCCCTAGATGCAGTAGCATAGGAACATGGCCAGGTGGCCACACCAGGTGGCTCCACAACCCCGCTGGGCAGCCCCTTCCAGGGCTCTGGCACCCTCACTGGCAGGAAGTTCCTTCTCACATGGATGTGGAATCTCCTCTGTTCTAGCTCACACCCACTGCCCCTTGTTTTATCATTGGGTGCCACTGAGCAGAGCCTGGCTCCATTCTCCTGACACCTGCCCTTTCCATATTGATCAACATTAATGAGGTCACCCCTCAGTCTCCTTTTTTCCAAGCTCAAGAGCCTTTCAGCTTTCAGCTCCCCTCAGCCTTTCCTCATCAGGGAGATGTTCCACTCCCTTCATTATCTTTGTGGCTCTGTGCTGGACTCTCAGTTCTGTGTCCTTCTGGAACTGAGGGGAGCAGATCAGTTATAAGTCACATCAGGAAGCCAAAGTAATATGGAAGAATGAAACTCTGCACACCTGCTTCAAGCAGCTCAATTCTGTTTTTGTCAGATCCATCCTGAGTGCTCTCTCAGCAGAATCAATACGTTTTTCTTGTTCCTTAACACGTTTGGTGGCAAACTTCACCTCCTCAGGCGCATAGTTACCTCCGTCCAAAAATGATCTGAAAGCAACCATCAAAGTAAAAACAGTTGGCTTTGAGACTTCCTTTTCTCAAAAACTATTTTACCTAAGCAGCCCTAAAACACAAATGTCAACACAAATGTAGTAAAACAGTACAAATAACTGTGGCTTAACGGAATGCACTTAATTTTTTATAATTAATAAACTAGACAAATAGCAAAATAAACTTTAATTCTACCATTCTGCCTTCACAACAATAGATGATGTCCAGGAATCACAGAATCACAGAACATTAGGGACTGGAAGGGATGTCAAAAGATCATCCAGTCCAATCCCCCCAACACAGCAGGATCCCCTAGATTCACTCACACAGGAACATGTCCAGGTGGGTTTTAAATGTCTCCAGAGAAGGAGACTCCACAAACCCCCTGGACAGCCCCTTCCAGTGCTCTGTGAGTCCCATTAGGAAGAAGTTCCTTCTCAAATTGATGTGGAAGCTTCTCTGTTCCAGCTCACACCCACTGCCCCTTCTCCTGTCATTAGATGACAACTAATGAATGGGTGTCTATTTATAAAGAACATTCCAATGAAATCTCTATACCTGCAACCTTTGAGAAAATCTGCATTTGAATCCTTTAATTTTCCAAAAACGTCATCCAAATACTTGTGGTAACTTGCCAGTGAAGCCTGGATCCCTTCCAGTTGATTATGGAGCTCTGAGGACACACTGTTGTTTAAACACACTAACCTAAGAGCAAATAATAAAAGGGAATATGGATCAAAAGAGCAGCACACATGGTGATTCTGGATGGCTGTAAAGACATGAACAAAACCAGAGAATTCAGGGGTGATTCAGTGTTCTGAAAGCAACCTGCTGAACTGTGATTGTTCTGATGAATCACAGAACATTAGGGATTGGAAGGGACCTTGAAAGATCATCTAGGCAAATCCCCCTGACATAGCAGGATCCCCTAGATCAAGTGGACAGGAAAGTGTCCAGGAGGGTTTTAAATGTCTCCAGAGGAGGAGACTCCACGATCCCCCCATGGCAGACCCTTCCAGGGCTCTGTCACTCTCACTGGGAAGAAGTTCCCTCTTGTATTGATGTAGAACCTCATGTGTTCCAGCTCACATCCACTGCCCCTTGTCCTATCATTAGATGACACTCAGCAGAGCCTGGCTCCATCCTCCTGACAGCCACCTTTCACATATTTATAAACATTAACGAGGTCAAACACTGAGAGAATATCATCAAGCAATTGAGGCTACTGAAGAGCCTCCTTCAAACCCAGTTAGACAATGGCTATTACTGTGCAGGTTCAGTTAACAAAAAAAACAACCAGACTGAGCATTTTTTCTACTCTAAGACTGCCAGCACTTTGAAAATAACTGAATTTGTCAACGATTCAGGACTGATTTTAACTTCTTAGGGAGATAAAGGAAAGAAATTTTAAACATTTATTTAAAGTCTCATGAAGCAGCCTTCACTGATGAATAAATGACCTATAAAACAGATTCAAAATGCAAAGCATGAACCCCCTCATACAGCACTGAGGAGTCTTCAAGTGCAGAAAGTCACAGCCACAACATCGGCGCCACACTTACTTCTCAGTCATAGGAGCAGTGAGGAAGACAGACTCCATGTCACGGATTCGGCCACATAAGTTTTGGATCATGTTACTTTGCTCATCACGAAATCTGAGAAATTCTTCTTTCTCGTTTTTCAGAGCTTTCATCACCTCTGCACAGTGCCTCTCTAGATCCTCCTTGTGAGCCACCAGTTGCGCTGAGAACAGAAGTTTTAGGAGAAGGTCATTACTCCCTATTTCCTGCGGGCTACCAGAACCATCAGCTAGGCTGTTTGCAGCAGCAGTGGTGAGACAACCAAAGCCATGTATTTTAATAAATGTCAGTATTTATCCTGTATTTGCATATTATATCCTAACTTTTATCCACCAGAAAAAGCCGACATGTATCTCAGCAAAAAATGAAATCAGTTCTGGTTAGCAGCCAACCTGTAGCTGCTCAGCGTGATTTTCAATCACTAAACCCTTCCTCTCCTGTATTCAGGAGCCACACAGAATCACAGAACATCAAGGATTGGAAGGGACCTCGAAAGATCATCCAGTCCATTCCCCCTGACACAGCAGCATCACCTAGACCAAGTCACACAGGAACATGTCCAGGTGAGTTTTAAATGTCTCCAGAGAAGGAGACTCCACAAGCCCCCTGGGCAGCCCTTTCCAGGGCTCTGTCACCCTCATTGGGAAGAAGTTCCTTTTCAGACTGATGTGGAACCTCCTCTGTTCCAGCTCACACCCATTGCCCCTTGTCCTATCATTGGGTGCCCCTGAGCAGAGCCTGGCTCCATCCTCCTGACTCCTGTCCTTTCCATATTTATCAACATTAATGAGGTCACCCCTCAGTCTCCTTTTTTCCAAGCTCAAGAGACCCAGCTCCCTTGGCCTTTCCTCAACCCCTGGCATTTCCTCTCTCTCAACACTTCCTACTTCTGTTTGTGCAACACTTGTAAAATCATTTTTGTTTTTGTACACTGCAAATCCTTGCTAAATAATTTCAAAGAGGATTCACAAACACTGATGATAGAAACTGAAAGTTCCACCTTTTTTAGAATCAAATTCATTGATTAAGACGCTGGCAGGTATTTTCCAAACATCACAGCACAAATCAGCTATGGAGAAGAAATTTCTAAGAGATATACAAGTACAACCCTGCTCTGGCAGGGGGATTGGACTAGTTCAAGGTCCTTTCCAATCCCTAATGTTCTGTGATTCTGTGAGTAACGTACTAGACCAAAGATTAATAGACACTCAGCTGCTTCCTATTGTCCTGTCTGAGTCAGCTGATGCCAAAACAGATTTTGGTCTGGTCAGTATCATCTCTAAATCAAGACAAGTAATGCTCAGAGTAAAATAAGAACAAACAACAGTACCAGTTCTCTCCTGGCAGATACTTGTCTGTATATTCTCCCGCCTTTCTTGATGCAAGTGAAGATACTGCTGAAGTTCTGAGTTCAGCTTCTCTGTCTCGGCAGCTACAAAGTCACGGCAGTGGGACAAGGCGTCTCCAAACCATTTCTCCAAGTGTTCAAAAAAGCTGAGGCGAAACCTGTGGTTGAAGAAGAAATATTGAAGTCATTCATAAGAATTCACTAAACACACACGTTCTAAGAATTTCAGACTACAGGAAGACAAAGGCTGTCCAAGGTGGTGGTTGTGTCACAGTCTCTGGATGAGTTTAAAAGTCGCTCAGATGTAGTGTTGGGGGATCTGGTTTAGGGGTGAACTTGTACAGTAGGGTTGGTGGTTGGACTCAGTGATCCCAAGGGTCTTGTCTTTTCCAACCTGAATGATTCTATGATTTCATACCATTAGCACAACACAGGGAGTGTTTTTGAGCTGGCTGCAAAGAACTCAGTACCAGGAATCTCACCCTCATTAGCCATTGGCTCTGCAGGCTAATTGGGCAAATCAGCTGCCTTCCTATGTGTTTTCTCAATTATTTCCTGTAAAATCTGAATGTTCTGTAAGAGGTAAATGCTTCTCTGGTGCTTTGAGAGCCATAGATGGAAAGCAACATAAAAATAGAATCTTAGAATTATTAGGGACTGGAAGGGACCCTGAAATGACCACCTGATCATCCAGTTCCAATGCACCCACCATGGGCAGGGACACCCCACCCTAGACCAGGCTGGCCAGAGTCCCATCCAGCCTGGCCTTAAACACCTCCAAGGATGGAGATGATATTTGCACCTTAGGTTTCGCGTTTCTTCCACATAGCTGAAATTTGTCTGTTTCCTAAAGAGTATGATAGAAAACAATCATCTCCCTGATGAAGAAAGGCTGAGGGAGCTGGGTCTCTTGAGAATGGAAAAAAGGAGACTGTGGGGTGACACCATGAATGTTGATAAATATGGAAAGGGCAGGTGTCAGGAAGATGGAGCCAGGCTCTGCTCAGGGGCACCCAATGATAGGACAAGGGGCAATGGGTGTGAGCTGGAACAGACGAGGTTCTATTTCAGTCTGAGAACTTCTTCTCAGTGAGGGTGACAGAGCACTGGAAGTGGCTGCCCAGGAGGGTTGTGGAGTCTCCTTTTTCAAAGACATTTAAAACTCGCCTGGACATGTTCCTGGGTGACTGGATCTAGGTGATCCTGCTGTGGCAGGAGGATTGGAGTGGGTGATCTTTTGAGGTTCCTTCCAATCTCTAATGTTCTGTGATTCTGTTTTCTACTCACCCCTTCTTCAGCTCCGCAAACATGGTTCCTTCAATAAGTACAGACTTCAGATACACAGGAAGCGATTCCTTCTCTTCATAGTTTGTAAAGCAAGTCTCTGGGATATCAGTCTGTCCTGTGTCTTTGACTCCAAAAACTGTATAAGAGTTTCCACTGCAAGTGGAAAAGGTCTCACTGACCATTTTCAGAGCTTTCTGCTCTTCCTCCTAGGAAACAACAGTGAGACATAATCTGTTCTCTCTAAAGGCCTATGGATAGAATCAACCATGTACAAGCTAACATAAGAATTCTAAGGCAATTAACACCCTAGCTCTCAGTTTGAACAACATTTCAAATTCATCATGACTTTATGCAAGGTATCCTTCAATTGTTTAAAATAGCCCAGTGCAGAGACATAGAGATGATGAAGGGAGGGGAGCACCTCCGTGATGAGGAAAGGCTGAGGGAGTCTGGTCTCTTGAGCTGGGAAAAAAGGAGACTGAGGGGTGACACCTTGAATGTTGATAAATATGGAAAGGGCAGGTGTCAGGAGGATGGAGCCAGGCTCTGCCCAGTGGCACCCAATGATAGGACAAGGGGCAGTGGGTGTGAGCTGGAACAAAGGAGGTTCCACATCAGTCTGAAAAGGAACTTCTTCCCAGTGAAGGTCACCGAGCACTAGAAGGGGCTGCCCAGAGGGGTTGTGAAGTCTCCTTCTCTGGAGACATTTAAAACCTGCCTGGACATGTTCCTGTTTGACTGGATCTAGGGCATCCTGCTGTGTCGGGGGGATTGGACTGGATGATCTTTCAAGGTCCCTCCCAGTCCCTAATGTTGTGTGATTCCGTGATTGTCTTGTTCATTTACCTGTGTAGTGCTTCCTTGCTCAGCTTGCTGCTCCTGCAGAGGTTCTGGTCCTGAAGCCTCACCAAGTCCTTCCCAATCAAAACAGAGTTTTAGGGGTCACAATCCAGAGAAATACAAATTGAAGAACCAGCAAACATAAGTACCCGTTTGTGCCACTGAAGTATTACCTTGGTCTTGAAACGTGAAGTCTATGTTTCCTTCCAAGTCCTAAAAGCAAAACAACAAAACCTCCAAAATTAAAACAGTTCACTTGCTTATAAGCAACCCATATTTCTTCTCAAAAGATACCTGCTTCAATGAGATATGACAGTTTTGAATGGACCACCCATCTATTAAGAAACTCTAACACATTAATACGATTTGAGTACCTTGTAGTTTTCTGCGTAAAGGACAACTGAATTTGCCAAAATAGTTTGTAACAAGAACACAGTTAAAATCACAGAATCACAGCATCATTCAGGCTGGAAAAGATCCCAGAGTTCATTGAGTCCAATCATCAGCCCGACTTAAACCAGATGCCCCAACACTACATGTAGGCGACTTTTAAACACATCCAGGGGTGGTGACTCAACCACCACCCTGGGAAGCCCAGCTCTCTCTGGGAAGAATTTCTTCCTGATGTCTAGAATGTGAGAAGTGAAAGATTTTGCATGTTCTCCTTCTGTTTCTCCCAAAAACCCACTTCAGTCCCACAGCCATAACAATGCTTTAGTTTCAATAATGTAAATGTTAAAGATAAATATTGCCCAAAGTGACAAATGAGTTTATCAGTAATATTTTAAACCACAAGTTTGTTTTCTTCATACCTGTCTGAAGACTTCCTTCACATTAAAATACTGGCTGATGGATAGACTGTAAGAAATCAGTTCCCGCAAAACAGCTTCTTGGTAAGCCATGACTTGATCTCTTAGGGCTTGGTTGAACGTCTCATACCTGTCAAATTTGAGGTTGAGGTTTAAGAGACGCAAATATGTCTAGAAATAAAATTAAGAGCAATTACAATGTCTTTAAGTGTAAAGTGAACTTTTCGACAAGTCTCATGAAACCTTTAGCAGACAAAAACGGCCCTCTGGGTGTGAAAACTGTTTCCTCTCTGCCTAGTTAATCCACAAACCTTCTGCCAAGATCTTCAGCAATGAGTGGCATGTGCCAGACTGGATGTGGTGTTTTAACAATGCAAATGTCTGATTAAGTGAAAAGTATCACAGAACCACAGAACATTAGGGATTGGAAGGGACCTTGAAAGATCATCCAGTCCAGTCCCCCTGTCACAGCAAGATCATCTAGATCAAGTGGCACAGGAACATGGCCAGGTGGGTTTTAAACATCTCCAGAGAAGGAAACTCCACAAACCCCATGGGCAGCCCCTTCCAGGGCTCTGTCTCCCTCACCAGGAAGAAATTCCTTCTCACATTAATGTGGAACCTCCTCTGTTCCAGCTCACACCCATTGCCCTTTGTCCTATCATTGGGTCCCCTGAGCAGAGCCTGGCTCCATCCTCCTGACACCTGCCCTTTCCATATTGATCAACATTCATGGGGTCACCCCTCAGTCTCTGTTTCTCCAAGCTCAAGAGCCCCAGCTCCCTCAGCCTTTCCTCACCAGGGAGATGCTCCCCTCCCTTCACCATCTCTGTGGCTCTGCACTGGACTCTCTCCAACAGCTGTGTCCTTCTAGAACTGAGGGACCCAGACCTGAACACAAGATTCCAGATGTGGTCTCACCAGGGCAAAGTAGACGGCAAGGAGAACCTCTCTCAATCTACTAACCACTATATGCCTTCCTTAGTCCTACTTCTAAAACATGATTGTTCAATACGGAAAGGATTTCCTTTCCATTCCTACATCAAGTAGCAGTGCTTTCCCCTGCCTTCATGCCACAGCATAAACAAGACCTCAGCAGCACAAAACACACTCAGTTATTCCTGCTTGTTAAGTCTGCAGTACTAAACTCATACCTAGCTCTAATGCCATCTAAAGAAGACAGGGCATGTTCCAAGCGTTTCTTCAGATTTTCTGCAGAGGCTGCTGTTCTCATTTGTTTCAAAAGTACATCCAGTTTGTCTTCCATCTTCTAAAGTCACGTAAAAAAAACCAGTAACACGGTTTAGTAATCATTAAAATGCTCCACAACTATTTAGGCTTCTACAAGTTGAATTAGGTACATACACTCTAGATTAAGACATGAAGCCACCTCATCAAACCCCATCTGCGATGAAGATCTTCCATAGATAATGAACATCATCTCTGACACATCAGGTCACACCAAGTCGCCTGATACACCCACAGCAGGAGAACTTCACACACAAAGAAGGCTCTTTACCTGCACGAGCCCTTGTGAGTAACAGGAACGTGCAGACATTGTATAAAATACAATCTTTATCACTGCTGTCCAATCAGGATCAAGATTAAGATCAAGATCTAGATGTGATCAAGTTAAGGTATGACTGTACCTTAAGTCTGAATCAATCCCTAAGCAGAAAAGGTACCTGATAGGATGAAACTACTCCATAGAAATTCCAGTATAAACACAAAATATTAAGTTTAATATTTTATACCCAGTGTTTTGAATTCCAGAAGGTTCTCTGCACTTAGAAGTCATTTCTTTACATCACATCACATCTTTATTTTGGTATTTTTACCTGCATTAATGCATCCTGTTTCTTTTTGCATTCAAGTAATTTCTTCTGAAGTTCATCTTTCTGCCGGGACAGTCTGAGCTGGTGGCCATCCCAGATGCCCATGGCCTCCTGAACATAGCTGTACAAGTCACTACAGTTCTGCTCGTTCTGTTTAGCCACCTCCTCAAAGTCTCCCTAAAGAAATAAAAGTTATCACACTGTTTGCTGGGAGCTGAAATAAAGAAAGAGGACATGAGACATGATAAAGGCTGTCTGATAGGACGTCAGAAGCACTCAAAAGTCTCTTTTACTCAGATGTGAAAAAACAGGCCAAGGAAAACTGGACAAGAATGTGAGTTTTTGGTGCAAAGACCAAAGCTTATCTTTCTGAGTCTGTAAAGAATAGAATCAGCAGTTCTGCATAACCCCTGAAGTATCTGCTTGTCTATCATTTTTAACAACTACCCAGTCATTTTCATGTCTGGAAACATTAAAAAGTATGACGGAAAGACATTTGGGAGATAATTTAAACCTACCCCACTGCCTCCAGGCCGGATGGGCAATACCTAATTCATTCCTTACCAGCTCTCCTAAATATGAACCAAACATTTAAACACTTCTCCTTGAATCACACTGAACTTCAGTTTGTGGGGCAGGTGTTCAGTAACACTACGGACACCTCTCTAACACAACATTGAAGGAACTTCCTCATAGTGAGGGAGCACTGGAAAGGGCTGCCCAGGGTGCGTTGTGGAGTCTCCTTCTCTGGAGACATTTCAAACCTGCCTGGACGTGTTCCCGTGTGACTGGATCCTGCTGTGTCAGGGGGATTGGACTGGATGACCTCTCGAGGTCACTCCCAATCCCTAATGTTCTGTGACAGTGTAAGCTATACGCGACGTTAGGCAGCACCACAGAATGACCAGACTACTCCCAGAGAGAAACAAACCCCAAGGTCATAACCGTACATCCATGCGCTTCAGTTCTTCTGCAAACTGACTTTGCAGTTTCTCAGTCAACTGAAGCATCTCAGAATTCACAATTTCCTCAGCCTCTTCTTTTGAACAAAGATTCTGATCCAGCAGGTTAGTCTAAACAAAAAGAATGCTCAGTCAGCAATATGAATGTAACATAAGGAATATTGAGTGGCTTTTAGAGAGAACAGCTAAACTTACTGCCTTTTCTTTTCTTGTGAGTGGATAAAGACCCAACCCCCTAGATCTCAAGTGCTGTTAGCAAGTGGTTCAGAACTATTTGGACACAAAGGGAGAAACAGAGGCACAGAGGTGGAATTTCTTGCTTAAGATAAGAACGCACGATAAGGCTCAGCCCAAAGGCTGAGAGTCCTCCACGGAGACATTGGGACAGCACTCCTTTCATTCCTGACACGTGTTATTGCTCTTACACAGTTTGAGTTCCAACACCACCCTGTATGGACTAGGCAGCAAGCTTTCTAATAGAGTAAGACAGAGGTTTAAGGGCAATTTCACTTGTTATCTCAATGTCTGAGGGACCCCCAAACCCCTATCACTGTAACGACACAATGAACACTTATCAACACTCCTTCCAATGAACTCACACAGACAGGGCACCAACCTTGTGTGACCGCACTGCTGCCAAACATTTTTGCTGGGCCATCTCATACTGGAGACGTATATATGTCACACACTGCTCGTTGCGGGTGTCTGGAGGACAAGGAAGGACAGAGCATTTTCAGTACTTCCATATGGAAATGTGACAGCGACCTGTACTGAGTCTCAGCACAGGTAATGCATCCCAGTAGAAAGAATTCCTGCAATTCCACTGTGGTTCTGTGATGTCCTGACTCACCAATACTTTTGTTTAGGTTCACCAGAGATGTGTAACACTCATTCATCTCAGCTTTCGTGTGTCTTGGAGGCAATAAATCACTATCAAGACAGGAAACAAGAGTCAAGTATCATCAAACACAATCTGGGATAAAACAATGAATCAGAGTAACTGCACGACTGTGCTTCATTTTATTTACAGCCACAAGAGCATGGAAAAGGCAACGAGATGACCACTGCTGTTTACTGACAAGAAACTTACTGTCATCACCCTGTTGCTGCACACATTGTAAAGACTGTAAATGTTGTAATGAGTTGAACCCAAACCATCTTCACGGACATTCAAACATAGTAGTGTTAGATTTCTGTTGAGACTCACAGCATCACAGAACACTATGATTGGAAGTGACCTCGGAAGATCATCCAGTCCAATCCTCCTGACACAACAGGATCACCTGGATCCACTTGCACAGGAACACATCCAGGTGGGATTTAAATGTCTCCAGAGAAGGAGACTCCACAACCCCCCTGGGCAGCCCCTTCCAGGGCTCTGTCGCCCTCACTGCGAAGTAGTTCCTTCTCACACTGATGTGGAACCTCCTCTGTTCCAGCTCACACCTGTTGCCCCTTTATCATCAGGATTCAGCTCCCCCACATAGAGAGGACTGTGATAAGATCACCAATTTTCCCTTCTCTACACATCTCTGTCTATTGTGATTCAAACATTAGTAAGACCTACTTCGTACTCCCACAAGTCTAGCCCTCACCCCCTGTTTAGAGTAACTGCTGCATTCTGCAGTCACACAATGAAAGGGAGCAAAGTGCATGTTGTAGTCAAGTTTCCCATTAACTCTGCAATTAATTCCACTCCCCTTTGTTCCTGATCAATCGTTTGTCATACCCAAGGCGCTGCAGAAGCTCCAGTCTCTTTTCACTAAGTAAAGTCTGATCTGTTATCAGATTTTCCATTTCCTTTTTCACTGTTGGGAGACTCCGCGCTTCATCACTGGCCACAAATTCTCTGCAGGACGGAAAAGAAGGCACAGAAGTAAAAACCCACTGGAGAAAATGACATGTTTGAAATACAAACATGTGTTCTGCACAAACCAGGTGACAACAGAATGCTAAGTTCTTTCAGCTTTTTAGTTTTGTAATGGAAACGGGATCAAGTATTACTGCTTACAGAAAACACAGGTGAGCACTTGGCACTCAGTGTTGCTCACACCCCAAAATACAACTTGTGAGTAAAAATTCTGACCTGAAGCCCTGAACTAGATTTTTCTTTTGGATGATCTTCCAGGCTTTGAGTGCATCTTCCCATCTGAATCGATGTGATAACTTCTTCTTCAGCTCCCATTTCATTAGATTGAAGAACAGCTTGGCAATGGCCCTCTGATTAGCCAGCAGTGCTCTGTTAATCATCTGTGTGTTACACAAAGCAGGAATAAAAGCAGCATGTAACGTGCAAAGCCAGTGACTGATAGGTAGAAGTAATGAAATTTGTATGGAAAAAAGTAATCTGGGAATATGTCAGCATAGGAGAAAAGGACCCGGGGATCCTGGTGGCCAGCAGGATGGCCAGGAGCCAGCAATGGGCCCTGGGAGCCAAGAAAGTCAATGGCATCCTGGGGTGGATTAGAAAGGGGTTGTAAGTAGATTGAGAAAGGTTCTCCTTCCCCTCTACTTTGCCCTGGTGAGACCACATCTGGAATCTTGTGTCCAGGTCTGGGCCCCTCGGTTCTAGAAGGACACAGACCTGCTGGAGAGAGTCCAGCGCAGAGGCACCAAGATGATGAAGGGAGGGGAGCATCTCCCTGCTGAGGAGAGGCTGAGGGAGCTGGGGGTCTTGAGCTTGGAGAACAGGAGACTGAGGGGTGACCCCATTAATGTTGATCAATATGGAAAGGGTGGGTGTCAGGAGAATGGAGCCAGGCTCTGCTCAGGGGCACCCAATGATAGGACAAAGGGCAATGGGTGTGAGCTGGAACAGAGGAGGTTCCACATCAGTCTGAGAAGGAACTTCTTCCTGGTGAGGGTGACAGAGTGCTGGAAGGGGCTGCCCAGGGGGCTGTGGAGTCTCTTTCTCTGGACACATTTAAAAACTGCCTGGCCATGTTCCTGTGCGACTGGATCTCTGTGATCCTGCTGTGGCAGGGGGATTGGACTGGATGATCTTTCGAGGTCCCTTCCAATATCTAACATTCTGTGATTAATATTCAGTCTGCTGTCTTCTCACAGGTAAAACAGATTTATTGTATGAAAGACTCACCATGGCCTCATGGTTCATGAGCCTGTGAACATCAGGTTGCAGCAAGAAGGCAATTTCCTCAAGTCTTAGGGTGTACTTCTTCAGTACCTGGTTTATCTGTGCAGTAAATGAACAAAGAAAAATAAGAATAAGTATCTTTATAACTCAAATGTCAGTTTCTCAAGTTAAAGAATTATATGTAAAGGGATTTTTTTCATTAAAATAAATTCTATTGGCTGATTGCAAAGTGAATCATAAAATACTTAAATAACTTAGATGACAATTTTATAAATAATTCATAAAAACAGGAATTAAATCAATTCATTTTATCCTACTCAACTGATTTCTCCTTCATATCTGTGATACCAGACAGGCTGCAATCTGATTTTAAAAATAAACCCAAATTTCCTTTTAGCTATTTGCAGTGAATCCACCTGTGGTTGTTTTAAGTGGACACAAACGTGGTCTTCTCTGGGATCTTTCATAACTAATCAAACAGAAAGATTACTGGTGATGCAGTTGGATCTATTCATCATCTCTACTCTACAAAGAGAGGACAAAGGGATGCAGGTATGACAGAAAGCTTTTGATGGCCTACAAGGACAAAGCAGCAGGCACTTTCTGATGGATTGTTTATTGATCCAAACTTTTCCTGTGATGTACAGGGACTTCTGCAGGTCAGGCTCAAGCCAACAGAACCTGGATAAGTTCCTGTGTGACTGGATCTAGGTGATCCTGCTGTGGTGGGGGGATTGGATAAGATGATCCATCCAATCCCTTCCAGTCCCTAATGTTCTGTGATTCTGTAATAATAGCTCTGCTGCTGATGGCCAGCCTGCCCAAACCCAATGAGCTGGGGCACACCCGTGCACGTTCTCAGCTGCAGAATAGCTAAGACCCAACAAAAAAATAGACCTGATGGTGGTTCCACCCAAAAAATCCTGCAGAAAAATAAAAGCAGCTCACTTACTCCTTGAATGCTTGGAGCAGGTAATTATGGAAGAAATAAAACACTTTGTAAGTGGAAAAGAAGCCTTTTCTGTTATGTGAGTGTGTACAATGACAGAATGGTCTGCTGGTGAACAGACTGTAGTCACCTAGACAAGAGAACCCTGGCAGAGCTGCTTGATTTCTCTGGAGACAATAGACTTCTTGCTCTGCATCCAGCATTGTGAGTAAATAACAACCATTTGGTTAATTAACAGCTATTCAGACTACAGCTCACTTTATCAGCTCGATTCTTTTCAGCCTTTCTTAGGGATTCATCCATTTCTCTAACCCATTCCTTTCTGGTCGAGAATTCCTGCTGGGTGGCATTCCACAGTTCTTCCAGACGCTGCAAGAAAGATTTATGCTCAATCTCACTGAAAAGTAAATGTCAAACCAAAGAAAGGCAATTGTCTTCAAACTACAGCAAGACAGAAGCAGTTACATTACACAGACCATGTGCAGGAGATGGGACAACAGCATGAGCTGCCTTACCTCAAGCGCGAAACCTTCCAGAGTAGCATCAGACTCAATCTCCTTAAACAGAAGTTCCATTTTCCTATCAGATTTCATCAGTTTTGTCAGGAGTAGTTTTCCAGGCTCCAAAATACAGGGTTCCATCTCCTAAAAAGATAAGGAAGTCAGTCTGCTCTTTTGAACATGAAGTCTGGACCTTGGTTATTCATCCTCCAGCTATCTGGATTACAAACTCCAGCATTACCCCAGCGACGCAGGCGAACTCGTCGTACATTGAGGTCAGCGCTTCAGCATGACGGCGTTGCCGGCGCTCTGACAGGACATCCAAGACATTGCTGCTCCTTTTCTCTGGCACTGCCAATGAGAAATGAGGGTGATGTAGCTGGGAACTGTTGCTGCAGGATATGTAATGTTTGCACAATGAATCACTAACACCTCACTCTGACCTCTGTAGTGTGTGGCAAGGGCAAACGTAGGTTAAAAATAGTCAAGCAAATGTTACGACTCCCTTTCACTTCATTCAAGGAAAAAAGCACTGAAGCTGGGAAATAAGAGTGAACTGGAGCTTCCAAGAAGGAGATCTGCTTACACCATAACTGCAATCTACCATCTAAACACCAACTGGGATCAATCAACAATTTTACAACCATTCTTTCTATGAGTAGACTCTCCATCTTCCAAATTACCTACAAATCATCACAAATGCATTGATAATGCTCCCGACTCCCAGGTGCTTTTCCACCCCTGACCCTTAGAAAGGTGAGTGAGGGTAACCAAAGATATAAGAACATCTTTGTTTTAGGAGATGGGCTAGTGGTTGGGGGTTGTAGAGTGGTCGGTTGGACTTGATAATCTTGAAGATCTTTTCCAGCAGTGATGGTTCTATGTCATTTTTAGGTTTGTTTTCATATTCTGTTCAGCTAAAAACACTTTAATGAGTGGTGGCTCCTACCCAAGAAAGCAAATCCAACCATCTGACATTAAAGGAAAGAATTTTTACCAACAAAATCAGGCAGGCCTCTGACTTCCTCAGCTGCAGTTATAGCTACACTCTTCCAAGATTTTTGAAATGTTGTAGCTTCTCTGAAACAAGAAGATAATAGAGCTTTGATTTGTACTAAACACCTAGGAGTGGGGAGAGATTTGCAGTGGGTTTTATATTCCATTCAATTGACAAAATGTCATATTTAAGTGAAGATAAGCATCATTCCAACTTCAAAGGATATTAATCTAAGAATAAACACTGCTTCTGAGATTAATAGAGCCAAGGAATTATCTAGTCTGGGTTATCCCAATCTCCAATCTGTTATGATGGCATAAAAGCAATACACTTCTCTACCTACCTACCTACCTATCTATTTATCATTGTCCTGTAAACTACAAAGACACACATACTACCTCTAAAAGGCACAGAAATCTATGATTTAAGTAAGAACTAGCAAGAAATGTGGGAATAAGAAATGTGGAAATGGCCTTTCTGTGCCCACTGAGCTTCCCACCAGCTGTGGGGCTGTGTTTCTCCTTGGGGGAAGCGAGAGTAAGGGTGTCATTAGTCAGCAGAAGAACCAGGGAGAAAAGGACAGATGCACTGATTTGTTTTCTTGCTCATTACACAATAATTACTGCATCATCACGTTAAACCTTTAATGTTGTTCAAAATCCACTTCAAAACTGTGTATCAGGCTGGGCTTGTAACTACACTGCTTTGAACAGAAGGCATACAAGCCCTTTTTTAAAAAAAAGCCATCTGCAAAAACATTTGCCAATCTTGCCCCCTTAATCTGCATTTCAACAGGCAGCAGCTCCCTACACTCCATTTACACCTGGCAAGGAGACAGACTATTAGCAGTTGTTAGCCAAGAAATCAATCAATCAAGAGTGACTCACTCCCAGTGCAAACCTTACAACTCCCTGTCTAGAGACACAAACATGTAATTGGGTTTTCATGCTTCTGCTCTCTACCTGCTCAATGGTGGCACTTGTGCGGGGTCACAGCAGAGCCTTCCTTCTGCAGATTTCTGCTGTAAGTGTGGTAGCAGGCTGGTATCGGTGGAAATTTTGGGTTCCCTGAACAAAGTCGGCGTTTTGCTCCTGACAGGAAACCTGCTTCTTTTCCTTACTTCATTCAAAGAGTGCACTAACTGGGCCTTCAAAGAAGCACAATCAGAATGGTTAAAATGGTCTCTCCAACCTACTGAACAGAAAATAACAGTTGAGAAACAACAGTGGGGAGAAGGCGGCAGAAGATCACAGACTCACAGAACATTAGGGATTGGAAGGGACTTCAAAAGATCATCCAGTCCAATCCCCCCAACACAGCAGGATCTCCTAGATCCAGTCACACAGGAACATATCCAGGCAGGTTTTAAACATCTCCAGAGGAGACTCCACAACATCCCCGGGCAGCCTCTTCCAGAGCTCTGTCACCCACACTGGGAAGAAGTTCCTTCTTACATTGACGTGGAACCTCCTCTGTTCCTGTTCTCACCCATTGCCCCTTGTCCTACCATTAGGTGCCCCTGAGCAGAGCCTGGCTCCATCCTCCTGACACCTTCCCTTTCCATATTTATCAACATTAATGGGGTTACAAAGATAATTACCACTACCTGAAGAGTGCACAACCATTCTCATCTGAGAATAAAAAAAAAAAAAGAGATCCCTTTCCTCAGAGAAGACATCTCAAGCAAACTAGACCAAGCCAAACTTATGGTTACAAGTGAGAAATGCCTGAATAGGCCTTCTTGTGCATCTTAATTTATCTTTTATTGTCACGTTACAACGATTCTGCCTTCAATTAACACATTCTGACACACAATTAAGGCGCAGGAACGCCCACAGATCCATCAGAAGGCACATACTGAGGATAATACTATCATTTTCTGTTAAAAAAAAATCAAACACCAAACAGGTTTGAAACCGACCCCAACATTAACAGCCACCAGATCACCAACCCACATAATGCCCTCAGAATCCCAGAATGATTGAGGCTGGAAAAGCCCTCTGAGCTCAGCCAGCCCAGCCCAGGACCTAACATCACCCCAGCAGCCACACCAGGGCACTAAGGGCCACAGCCAGGCTGTCCTTCAACACCCCCAGGGATAGGGACTCCACCATCGTCCTGGGCAGGCCATTCCAGTCTCTGATCACCCTTCCTGAGAGGAAGGGCTTCCTAACATCCAACCTAACCCTCTCCTGGCAGCTTCAGGCCCTGTTCTGGTGCTGGTTGCCTGGGAGAAGAGCCCAACCTCCACCTGTCCACAACCCCCCTTTCCCCATCCTTTTACACACTTCACCTCGGCCTCGAAGATCTGTTTGTAGACCTCCTGGTGAGGAACGGTGCGCACGGCTCCCACTGGACACATGCTGCCCAGCACAGCCATTTCCAGGCCTCTTCCGGCAGAATCGGGGGGCCAACGGAGGCCACAAACGCCTCAGGAGCAGAGGCCTCTCCTCAGGCTACACACCCAGCACACAGCTCCCACGGTCCAAAAAACAGCTACCCACTGGGACTGCTGGAGGGGAGGCACTGTGAGGGTTCAGAAACAGCTCAGCGATGCGTTGGCAGTGTTTTAGGGCCTCAGGCCGAGGAAAAGCGGCCTTTTGCTGCCAGCAAAGAGCCGCGGGGTTGCTCCCTAACGCAGGGCAGTGTCCGGCGGCACCACAGCAACGGGGGCGGGGCCTCAGCGCGGAGCCAATCGACACCGTCCTTGAGGCAAACCGCAACTATTACAACAAACCCATCAGAAAGCGGTCGGTTTGGAATAAAACATTTAATTAGCAGATACACAAGAGGGGTTTTTTTCTTCCTGAAGCCGGGAAGCTGCAGCAGAGGCTGCCCAGCAGTGGCACAGCTGCTCCCTCAGTCCATCCCTGCACAACTCCCAGGAGCAGCCACCTCTCGCTCACTACAAACCAGCTTTTTTCAAGTCCTCCGGCAGAACCCGGCCCTTCTTGCGGGCCCTGGCTTTCTTCTTCTCTATCTTGTCCCTCTTCTTCTTCTGAATGTTTTTGCGTCGCTTATCCTGCCGCTGCTGCATCTTTTCCACCACCTTCTCTGTCCGCTTCTCCCACTGCTTTTTGCGTTGTGCCTTCAGCTTCTCCTTACGCTTCAGAGCTTCCTTGAGACGCTCCTCGTTGTCGCGAATCTTCACGCCTTCTGCCTTATAGAGAAGGTTTGTCCATTTCATCTTGGTCTCTATCTCGTGGGCTTTCTTTTCATCCTTCTCCTTGAGTTCCTCCAGCTTATTCTTCCGGGTCTCCAGCCTGTTCAGCAGCTGCTTATAGTTTTTGCCAGTCAAAGGAGTAATATTGCCTTTCACTGCTTTCCTTTTCTCTTTCTTCCTCTGTATCTTGTTCATCTCATTCTCTGCATGGACTTCAACCTTGTTAAAGACAATCTCGGCTGTGCTCTCCTCCTTTTTGGTTTCTGACTCCACCGGTACCTCCTCAGTTTCTTCCTTCACTTTTGCCTTCATCTTCAACTCCTTTCTTCGTCGCTTCTTTCTCTCCCTCTCATATTTCCTTCGTTGCCTCTTCTCCAGGACCGCAGCGGGTAACTCTCTGGCATCATCCTAAGAAGAAAGATGACAGGAATCAAAAGCCTTAAAAGGATAAAGCAGAACTAAAAGCAGAATGCCCCTAAGTTCCCAAATCGTTACTGAGTAGCTGTGAGAGACCAAACACATATTTGGAACTCTTTACTCTCTCTGAACACCCTGTGTGTTGCTTTGTTCCTCTTAGCTTCTTAGTGATTTCCGTTTTCCTAAACCCACCAGACATGTGCTGTCNCCACCAGATCACCAACCCACACAATGCCCTCAGAATCCCAGAATGATTGAGGCTGGAAAAGCCCTCTGAGCTCAGCCAGCCCAGCCCAGGACCTAACATCACCCCAGCAGCCACACCAGGGCACTAAGGGCCACAGCCAGGCTGTCCTTCAACACCCCCAGGGATAGGGACTCCACCATCGTCCTGGGCAGGCCATTCCAGTCTCTGATCACCCTTCCTGAGAGGAAGGGCTTCCTAACATCCAACCTAACCCTCTCCTGGCAGCTTCAGGCCCTGTTCTGGTGCTGGTTGCCTGGGAGAAGAGCCCAACCTCCACCTGTCCACAACCCCCCTTTCCCCATCCTTTTACACACTTCACCTCGGCCTCGAAGATCTGTTTGTAGACCTCCTGGTGAGGAACGGTGCGCACGGCTCCCACTGGACACATGCTGCCCAGCACAGCCATTTCCAGGCCTCTTCCGGCAGAATCGGGGGGCCAACGGAGGCCACAAACGCCTCAGGAGCAGAGGCCTCTCCTCAGGCTACACACCCAGCACACAGCTCCCACGGTCCAAAAAACAGCTACCCACTGGGACTGCTGGAGGGGAGGCACTGTGAGGGTTCAGAAACAGCTCAGCGATGCGTTGGCAGTGTTTTAGGGCCTCAGGCCGAGGAAAAGCGGCCTTTTGCTGCCAGCAAAGAGCCGCGGGGTTGCTCCCTAACGCAGGGCAGTGTCCGGCGGCACCACAGCAACGGGGGCGGGGCCTCAGCGCGGAGCCAATCGACACCGTCCTTGAGGCAAACCGCAACTATTACAACAAACCCATCAGAAAGCGGTCGGTTTGGAATAAAACATTTAATTAGCAGATACACAAGAGGGGTTTTTTTCTTCCTGAAGCCGGGAAGCTGCAGCAGAGGCTGCCCAGCAGTGGCACAGCTGCTCCCTCAGTCCATCCCTGCACAACTCCCAGGAGCAGCCACCTCTCGCTCACTACAAACCAGCTTTTTTCAAGTCCTCCGGCAGAACCCGGCCCTTCTTGCGGGCCCTGGCTTTCTTCTTCTCTATCTTGTCCCTCTTCTTCTTCTGAATGTTTTTGCGTCGCTTATCCTGCCGCTGCTGCATCTTTTCCACCACCTTCTCTGTCCGCTTCTCCCACTGCTTTTTGCGTTGTGCCTTCAGCTTCTCCTTACGCTTCAGAGCTTCCTTGAGACGCTCCTCGTTGTCGCGAATCTTCACGCCTTCTGCCTTATAGAGAAGGTTTGTCCATTTCATCTTGGTCTCTATCTCGTGGGCTTTCTTTTCATCCTTCTCCTTGAGTTCCTCCAGCTTATTCTTCCGGGTCTCCAGCCTGTTCAGCAGCTGCTTATAGTTTTTGCCAGTCAAAGGAGTAATATTGCCTTTCACTGCTTTCCTTTTCTCTTTCTTCCTCTGTATCTTGTTCATCTCATTCTCTGCATGGACTTCAACCTTGTTAAAGACAATCTCGGCTGTGCTCTCCTCCTTTTTGGTTTCTGACTCCACCGGTACCTCCTCAGTTTCTTCCTTCACTTTTGCCTTCATCTTCAACTCCTTTCTTCGTCGCTTCTTTCTCTCCCTCTCATATTTCCTTCGTTGCCTCTTCTCCAGGACCGCAGCGGGTAACTCTCTGGCATCATCCTAAGAAGAAAGATGACAGGAATCAAAAGCCTTAAAAGGATAAAGCAGAACTAAAAGCAGAATGCCCCTAAGTTCCCAAATCGTTACTGAGTAGCTGTGAGAGACCAAACACATATTTGGAACTCTTTACTCTCTCTGAACACCCTGTGTGTTGCTTTGTTCCTCTTAGCTTCTTAGTGATTTCCGTTTTCCTAAACCCACCAGACATGTGCTGTCTTTCAAGCCATGCACAACCTTTTCTCATGTGTGTTTCCACACCAGAATACTCACAGGTCTCTCTGTGATACCTAAAGACACTTCATAGAATCACAGACTCATCAAAGCTGGAAAGGACCTCCAGGATCAAGTCCATCCCTCATCCAAACATTTCCTTATCCCCTAGATCATGGTCTCTACCTACTAATTTTTTAAACACCTCCAGGGATGGTGACTCCACTACATCCCCGGGCAGCCTGTTCCAGTGCCCAACCACTTTCTCAGTAACAAACCTCTTCCTTAAGAATTTTCTTCCTTAGGAGATTAGCTCAAACCCTTGTGAGATTGCAGTCTTGTCCCTACATTCCTGGGAGGCTGGGGAGGAATTCATAGAATCAGTATGGATTGGAAGTGACCTCGAAAGATCATCTAGTCCAATCCACCTGCAACAG